>PVIY010020329.1:0-44266 GCA_004026745.1 Myrmecophaga tridactyla | reverse complement strand
GATTTATTTTGGGGTGGGGTGGATTTAGGAGAAGAAACAAGTTGCAATATGAAGGATGAATAGGAATGAGCAAGGGAGAAAGAAAGAAAAAAGAGAAGGGAGAGAGGGACGGAAGGAAGGAAGGAGGAGGGCAGATGGGATGGAAAGAAAGGGAAAGGAACAGAAGAGAAAGGGAATGAGACAGGGAGAAATAAAAAGGAGAGTTGTAAGTGATAGACAAAGACTTTCTAGGCAAAACCAATAATACATGCAAAGATTCAGAGTTCAGAAATATACATGCTGTGTTTGAGAAACTGAAAAAAAAAAGCATCTCTGAGGGTTAAACACTTCTAGAGGAAGAAGAGCAAGAGATGAGGCTAAAGACTTAGGCAGAGAAAAGGTCATCCAGCTGCCTGGGGTTCTATCACAAGAGTAATGGGAAATTACTCAAAAGACTAGGGGAAGCAAGTGATAGGATTAGTGTATTATGAATAGATCTCATAGAACAGACTTTGTTCTCCATAGGAAGAAAAGTAACATAAAGGTCCATTCCATGCCTGACCAAGGACTCAAGTTCAAACAAATCATAGAAATGATTAAAACTGTATCTTTTTTTTTTGCATGGGCAGGTACCAGGGATCTAACCTGAGTCTCTGGCATGGCAGGTGAGAGCTCTGCCACTGAGTCTCTGGCATGGCCCACCCAAAACTGTAGCTTAAATTAAAGTTGGAGCACCCATTTAAATAGTAAAATTATTTTTAGTTTCTATAAAATTGGTATATATATATATATATATATATATATATATATATATATATGTAATACACAATCTTAAAATGCCACAAAGCACTGTAAATTATGTTAAAGAATAGATTTTTTAAAATAGAATTATGACTCTTAGATAAATATAAAATGTCAAAGACTTTATTTAACTCACTAGCTGGTGATGGAATTGGTAAAATGCTACAACCAATTTCAAAAGAAACTTCAACCACACAAATATAAGCAAATAAGGAATGCTGAAGTGAATTTACAGATAAATTCACAATGCGTAAGTGATAATTCCATTCTACCTAATGCAGCTAGTTTGCCTTTCTACTAGCAAAAGTCTTTGTGTTATCATTTGTCCATGTTTGTGTGCATCTACTTCTGGATGTTTTGTTTTGTTATTGAGATATACGTATATATATATACATAGATATATATACGTATATCTCAATACTTCACTATCTTACCTACCTCTGTTAACCTACAGATTGCAAAACTAGTGGTCAATAAGAGGGCAGGGTAAGGGGTATGGGATGTACGGGGATTTTTCTTTTTATTGCTTTTTCTGGAATAATGCAAATGTTCTAAAAATGAACATGGTGATGAATGCACAACTATGTGATGATATTGTGAACCACTGATTGTATAATTTGGATGGCCTGCATGGTGTGTGAATATATATCAATAAAAAACACATTAAAATTTTTTAAAAAAGGGAAAGTTAATTTTTTTGCATTGATATCAGTTTTCCAGTTTACAGATAACTCAAAGACAAGAAAGTCTGAGAAAACCTGGGAAGATAAACTAGAGGGAAATACTTTTGGTTAATTTCAGCCTTTCAGATTTTTTCCCTGCAAGAATATATATTATAGATGTTGTGGTCTCTAAAAAGGTTGCTTCAATACTGTCTAAAAAATACCACTCTACCATATAAAAGAGCTGACCTAAAATGAATGCTCTTTTTCTGACAGCTCAGTAGGCACCTGGGGTCCTTCCACTTTAATCTTTACTCTTTTTTTTGTATGCTCTATAGCCAGGGTCACAATTCTTTCTTTTTCCATGTGAGTACCCCATTATTGCAGCAACATTTCTTTAATTTGTTGTTATTTGTTTGCTTGCTTGCTTTTGTTTGTTTGATTTGGGGAAGTGCATGGACTGGGACTCGAACCTGGGTCTCCTGCTTGGCAGGCGAGACTTGTAACACCAAACTACCCTCGCACCCCCTACTTTAATCTTGATGTAGGTCACCCCCAGAACCTGTTAATCAAGACAGAGTCAGGATTCTGAGATCTCAAGCAGAGAATCTAGCTGTACTGTGCAGAACTCCCGACCCCAGAAACTTTGAGATAACAAACAGTTGTTTGAACTCGCTACGTTTATGTCAAATTTTTACACAGAACTACAAAACTAACATAAACACATACTGTATTTATATAGAGTTCAAAACTAGGTGAAACTGAGCTGTCATGTTAGATGTCCTGACTGGTTTCCACTGGGAAGTGAGGAGGGGCAGTCGTGGGGAGGGTCATGAGGAGCGCATGGGACCTGGTAATGCTCTATTTCTTAATCTGGGTAGGCTGCTCACTTTGTGAAAAGTCATCAAGCTGCACACCTAGGATTTGTGCACATTTCTCTAGGTATTCTTCAATTAAATGTTATTAAAGAAAGCTATGACATAACTTTCCGATGAATTTTTATTTTCAATTCCATTGCAAAAAATAACTGATAATAATATCAGCATATATATAATATCAGCCTATACTATGTGCCAAGCATAGTTCTATGGGCTTTACTTGAATTAACACATTTTTGATTTTGAACCCTTTTTCATGTAGAAATTTGTTAGTTTTTATATAGTAGAATGTATAAATTTTTGCTCCTTGGGTTGTATTTATGTCTTGTGGAAGAAATGTATTCCCTACTCCATCATGTTTTTAGAGAGTTAAATCAGCATAGAATTTATTAAACTGCTTCCAGGAACAAGTAAAGTGTTTCCCACATATGATAATTAATTTAATTTACTCTATTTTTTTAAGATAAGTACAAAGTCTTTGGTGTGTGTGAAAGATAGTTTCCCCTTCCACACAGAAACCCATGAATTAAAGAACATTTTGTTATTTATATTGAACCTATGATTTCCATTCTTCTTTGGTAACTGCCATTACTTTTCAGTCCCAGTATGTAGGGACTGTATTAGAAAACCTACTTGGTCAAAAGAAGAATGGAATACTTACTACTGCAATTTTTCTTCTAGCCCAAGTAGAAAGAATTCATTTACAATTCTCTAACAAGCTTCAATTATAAACGCATGGTTGCTTTAGCCAACCATTCTTGCTGAGTAGCTCCCAGATTTTACTATTCTCAAATTTTAAAAAAGCTGTTGTATCTTTTAAAAATCATTAAGTAATATCCTTCTGAAAACTATCCTAAAACAATTACTTAAAGGGCATAGTGCATGTGAGAAAAAACTTAAAGGATGATTTCTGAGAAAACTCTGACATTGGACTCTATAACTTATTCCTTACGCAAAAATAATACCTTAAAAATAATTTTGCGGTTCTTAATCATGTTGTATAGAGGGAGTATAAATGGCTAAAAAAAAAAGGAAAAAATTCTTATGCATAGACAGTCTTTTTCTACTTTCATTAGTTAAATGTTAATATTTGTTTAAACATAATATATATTTTAAGATAATACAATAATGATGATGAGCATTCCAAGATGTTATTACTTGAAATATGGAGGCTATATCCATTGTAGGATAAAGAACAGAAAATAAAATCCTTAAACATAAAAGGAAGACATTTTTGTTCTAGTTATTATATTTCCACATAATTAAATATATTAAAAATTTTCATTTTTCCATAGGAGACAGTTGTCTACAAGCTTTGTATCAATTTTTTGTGTGGATAACAAATAATTTTTCTTACTTTTTGCCATCATTTCTCTTATTCCGGTCTAGTTGAAATACTGCGTCCAATTTGGCATTCTAAACTATTTTAATTATAATATTTATGTTTTGAATATATAATATGTTCCTTTGTCTCAAAATTCAAAATATGTGAGTGAAGGAAAATCACCATTCTATTTCTGTCTCCAAGGTCCCCAATTCTTTTCTCCTCCAAGCAATATGGTATCATTTGTTGTGTATGTTTCCAGAAATATTTATGCATATACAAACATATATGTACACATGTGTATATGGATGTGTGTTTGTGTGTGTATGTAAATTCTCCCTTCTTTTTTTTGCATGTGGTGGCATATATACACATTTTGCAATTTGTTTTGTTTTGTTTTTGTTTTATTAGGTAAGAGTATTTCTTGGAGTGAATTCCATATCAAACATAATGAACTTCATCTTTTTTTATGGTGCTATAATATTCCACCATATATATATATGTATGTATGCATAATTTTTTTTCAACCAGTCTGAGATACTTATTTAGGTTGTTTTCATTAGCTTGCAATTACAGTCAATGTTGCAATAAATAATGTTGTACACAGGTGATTTTGGCCAGCAAAAACATCTCATATTCCTTCCTTCATTTAAGTGAGGTTTAATTGAGCTTCATTTTAATTGAACCCAGGTATGATTTGGCACTATGTAATATGAATTACATGTATTATTTCACTCATTCCTCATAATAACTCTCTGAGAGTTATTTTTTATTTATAGCACTTATTTTATTCCTACATTATATCTGAAGAAAATGAGAGGTTGACTGACTTGCCTAAAATTAGAAAATGAGTTAAGTGGGAGATTCAGAATCTAATTACTGGATTGTGTGTGTATCTCCAAAACTCTTATCACAGAAAGTAATTACATAAAAATATATTGACAACCTGCTTTTATGCAACTTACTAGGCGAGCAGACAGATGAATCAGACACTCACCTCAAGGAGCTTATTTTCTCTAAGTGTTAAAAACAATCTAATCATTTCTGAGTAACAAAAAGTCAGTTAGTTATAGGAGATTTCAATAAAATGACTGGCAGGCCAGTAACAAAAATGATCTGTGTACAAAGAAATTACAATGTAAAATTATATTCTGATTTCGAGTTTGATAATTTAACTGAAGCAGACTAAATTTATAAAAAGCAGTCATAGCATTTAATAAAACTCCAAATCTGTTTCTGGAGGTAATTACAATAGGGTATAAACTTAAGAGCTAAATTTCAAAGATGACCACATTTTAGAGGTGAACTAGGAAACACCTCTAAATTATTAATTACAGCTAGAAATAAATCTTCCAACAGAGGAGAATTTGAAACAAGCACGAAGAAAATGGATGGCTTAGGAAGCATTCTGAAAATGACTTGCCTGTTTCTGAGACAGATGTTAAACTTAGATAATCTGATTATCAGATTTAAAAATTTCCATTTTACTCTTTTTCACTGCCAGTTTCCTTCAGGGATAAGAAATAGAAGTGCCAAAAAATAACATTTAACAGACATTTCTTCCAAATGCTTTGTATAGGGAGGAAAAATGTTGCAAAGAAACTGGTTTTCAAATTTCCAGACTAGCCTAGAATGTTTAAAAAAAAAAAAGAAAAGAAAAGGAAGGAAAGAAGGAAGGGTAGGACGGAGGGAGTGAGAAAGACAGGGAGGAAGAAAGGACATAATTTGAAGAGAGCTACTTGCACCCAAAATGTATTCTTGGCAATTAAACTATTCCTCTCATTCTAGTTCTGCAGCTGCCCCCATCTTACTCCTAACAGTTCAACTTGTAACTATGATATTCCTCATCCAATGACTCCTGTATTGCCTACACAAAAGCAAAATTAACATAGAATTAACCCACAGGGGTATGTTTACTCTTTGGTCTTTGAATCAACAATGGTATCCAGGTATGTAACTATTAAAATACAGATTTCTGAGACTCTAGAATTGACCTACTGAAACAAAGTACCCAGGAATCTGCATTTTTGGTCATTCTTATGCTTTCAAGTTTTAGAACCAGTGCACTGAGCACATACGTGGGTTACCTTAATCCGTCTCTCTTTTCCTATCTTATATACATAGGGCAAGCCAACATAATATAAAGTGCACTGGATTAAAAGTCTACAGAAGAGGAATGCTTGCCTGCAATGCCAGAGGACCTGGGTTCGATTCCTGGTGCCTGCCCATGTGAAAAAAAAAAAAGTCTACAGAAGTATGTTCAAAACCACTCTCTACTACTTTCTAGAAGACTGATCTTAAATAGGTCACTGAACATCTAGGAACCCAGGCTCCTCCCCTGCCACTGGATTATTCTGTGGTTATGATAACATATGTGCAAGCTTTTTATCTGTCGCCATAAAAATGCATGATGTCAATAATGTTAACACCAAACTGTCAGTGTAGGTTAAGGGATAAACATATAAAAACATGTACATTTCTATTTCCAACAAAAAGAGTAGGGAATAAAAGACCAGAGAAGGGAACAGGTAAATGTTTAATAAGTATTTGTAAATTCATGGTAGTAATGAATACCAATGTTTTCTTTCAGAAGGATTATAATTAATAGCTATTGCTTCTCTTAAGTTTTCACATGGAAACAAAACTCACATTTGCTTCCCTTGATGAAAAATGGACAAATTTAGCAGTATGAAGCATTGCCTGCTTTTTGATACAATTGAGTTTCCACCAAGTTCCTAAAAATCTTTTTATTGTTGTTGAAGCAAGTATGCCTTAGGGATTATAGTATCTTTTAGTTTTTATTTTATAAAAGAGGCATGACTCAGTCTGGTATGCATGACTAATATGATCACAACCCTTGGGAAATTAGGTGGTTTTCCAGAGATATCATTAAAGATACTGACTGAAGCAATTCCTATATGACATGAATTTCTCTACACACTGAGGCTACAAACTGTCAGAATGAACAAATAATAAGATGATTATCTTTAGCTAGTTGCTCAAACTGTTGAGTCCGTCGATTAAGTCTGCCAGTTGTATAAGGCTCTTACTATTTGGGGAGCCTCAGGGTTCTCATGAAAAATGAAGAAACAGCATCAGACAATGAAGGCACCATCCAGGATTAAGGTTCTGTTTTGTGTCTAGTTTACCATGACCTGAAAATAGGGATGTTTAGCGAACAGTAAAGTATTGAGGGGAAAAATAGAAAGAAAAAGTTAAAAAGCTGTAAAGAAATGAAAGAAAATTGTAAAGCCAAAGTGCTTTATCTTGCTACAATTGAAAAAACAACAAAAAAGAGTTAATAAAAAATGCAGTGAGTTTTAATTTAGAGGCAAACTTCTTAGTGGAGAAATATGTGGGCTTCAGAATCAGGCTGGCCTTATTAGAATCCCAGTTTTGCATTTCTAGCTGTGTGGTCAGCATGAGACCTAGCCTCTTCCAAGTTTCAGTGTCATTCTCTATAAAATGGGAAGAGTAGCATTAGATAGTGCCTGGCACATGGAAACTCTCAAATATGAATTATCAATATTATTAAATGGATCATGTAAATGATGTTCAAGGTTATTTGTGAATAGTATTTGAATTCAACTATTGAATTTAATTAGTGAGTGATTGAATGAGTGATCATGTTTTTAATTATCTGATATGATTGTGGCATTTGATACAGCAATGGATACCTTTCAATGTTACTTTACTATTATTTTTAGTTTGAGGTCACAAGATCTTCTAAGTTTTGCTGTGGAAATTAGTCTACTACAAAATTGGAAAATAAGCTTACATTTGAATTTTTAATATACCTAGGAGAAAAGGCAAGATTTTTTCCCATTACTGATTGGCTTTATTCTTACTAAGAACTAAATTATGTGTATATTTTGATGTAATTATCCTCAACCTTACTCTAGGATTGGACAAATAAAAATTAAAAGATATCAATGACATAGAAATTTTTAGTAGAGTGACTGGTTTTATTATTCAGTTTAGTTCAGCTTTTAATGATAAAGCTCATATTTCAAAGACTTTAAGTGAATCTATGACATTTTAAAAAGCAGCTAATTGAATTAAATAATGTGTGTTATTTAGAATTGTGATAAACCAGGAAAATCTTTTCACAAAATAAATGAAGCTATATTGTGAGCTCTGCATTTTATTCTGTGTAATTTTGCAGTTGAAATATATACAGGGAGTCAAATATTTCATCAATCAGGTTCATTTAGGGAATTCTTAATGGAACGCTAGGACAGAGATGAGTGTAATCACATCGCCACCTGCGGCTTGATTATGTACATATGCTGTGCAACCCAGAATAGAACCGAGGAAAAGCAGAGCTTGCTACCATCTAATGTAGCCACATTTATTTTGTACTGACCACAGTTTTGTGACCCCTCTAGTGGCTCCACTTATATATTATAGTTTTATTTAATGATGATGAGCTGAATTTATCAGTATTAAAGAATGAGAATGCAGGGATTCAAAACATGCTCTATTTGGCATTAAGAGAAAACCTAAGGAACATTGGCACAGCACCTACTACTCCTTTCCAAGGACATAATCAAAAGATAGTTGGAGCACCCACACCACCCACAGTTCCCAGGTGGCTAAAAAATAAGTGGATCATTACAGGATAGGCTACCAGAGTTTCTGTAATGTTTGAAACCAACTGCTCTGTGACTATTTTTCACGTTTAGAAAAATCTGGGAGCTCATTTTTTTTTTTAACATTTTAAAAAGAGATTTTTAGTTACATCAATTTCAAAGGAAAACAGTAGCCTAATATGAGATGGAGGCAAAACAATTTTTTGTTGTCATTGCTGCTCCTTTTATTGTTTCTCCTTGCTCTTTGCAAAGCAATGTGTTTATTTTGAAGTCTAGAGAGACTATATCCTTACATGATTTAAAACATTATATGACTCAGTTAATATACCTCTAAGTTTAACAGAAGTGTAGTTGTAGTAATTAATAAAATTTATTGCACTTTTTGCTAAAATTTACACCTATAGTTGGTCATGGTGTAATTATTTTGAATGACTTGACAAGTTTTTGTATAACAGAATTAAGAGATTGAATTAGCTAATTTTTTAATAAAATAGATAAATAAAATAATTATATGGGTAAAAGTTGGTTGGAATAATCTACAGTGTGTAACTGTAGGACAGCTTAAAAGTTAAAAAGCATACAGATATTAAGCAAAAAAATTACACAAATATAAAAGTTTGCCTTGCTTTTGAGTCCACTGTACATTCTAAAATCCAGTTTAAAAAATAACTGATTTTTCCAGGTATAATGCTCATACCTATAAATACATCCATATAAATTGTACAATTTGGTGGTGTATAGTATATTCACAGATTTGTGTAACTATCACCACTAATTTCAGAAAACTTGCATTACCTCCACAAAAAATTCCATCAGTAGTCATTCCCCATTGTTCCTACCCCTAGCCTGTGGCAACCACTAATATACATTCTGTTTCTACAGATTTGTCTATTCTGGGCATTTCATATAAATAGAATCATAAAATAAAATAAAAAGATGTTATTTTGTGATTGGCTTCTTTTGACTTAGCATAATGTTTTCAGGATTTGTCCATGTTGGAGCAGGTATCAGTACTTTATTCCTTTTCATTGCAGAGTGATATTCCAATGTGTGGATATTCTATCTTTGGTTTATCCTTTTGTCAGTTGATGGACACTTGGGTTGTTTTCAGTTTTTGACTATGATGAATAATGCAGCTATGAATACATCTCTGTATGGGCATTGTGTTAGTTTGCTAACAGCCAGAATGCCCTATACCAGAACTGGAATGGCTTTTTAAAAAGGGAAATTAATAAGTTACAAGTTTACAGTTGTAAGGAAGTGGAAGTGTCCAAATTAAGGCACCCACAAAAGGTGATCTTCACTCAAGAAAGGCCGATGGGTCAGGAAGGCCTCTGTCAGCCGGGCCGTCATGTGGCTGGCTCCTGGGCTCCGTTGCTTTCAGCCTCTGTTCCTGTGGGGTTTCCTCACTTTGCTTCTCCAGGGCTGGCTTTCATCTCTTGGCTTCCCTTTGCTCTCTCCAGGTTCTGGCTTGCTTAACATCTCATGGTGCCGTCTGCTAGGCTCCAAGCATCTCCAGACATCCATATCTCTGTCCTCCATGTGTCTGCATCTGTGTCTGCTCTGGTGTGAAGTTTCTCTCAGCTCTGAGGCTGCTGTCATTTCTCTGGTTTCTGCTGTTCTGTAGGCTTTGTCTCCTCTGAGCTCTCCCCAAAATGCTTTCCTCTTTTAAAGGATTCCAGTAAGCCAATCAAGACCCACCTGGAATGGGCGGAGGCACATCTCCAGCAAACCAAAGTTAATACCGACAATTGGGTGTGTCATATCTCCCTGGAGAAAATCTAATCAGAAGATTACAGCCCACAGTACTAAATAGGGATTAAAAGAAACAGCTGCTCCCACAAGATTGGATCAGGATTAAAACATTCCTTTTCTGGGGTGTATAGAAGATTCAAAGCAGCACAGACATATTTATCAATTTTTTTGAGTATATATCTCTAGGAATGGAATTGCTGAGTCTTATGGTAACTCTACGTTTAATACTTTGTGAAGTTGGTAA
The DNA here is from genome assembly GCA_004026745.1 of Myrmecophaga tridactyla. Classification (NCBI taxonomy): domain Eukaryota; kingdom Metazoa; phylum Chordata; class Mammalia; order Pilosa; family Myrmecophagidae; genus Myrmecophaga; species Myrmecophaga tridactyla. The sequence continues at coordinate 34,031 of PVIY010020329.1, read as the reverse complement.
ACTATTTTCCAAAGTGACTGCACTACAATGCCATCTAATCAATGTATGAAGATTTCCATTTCTCCACATCCTTGTCAACATTTTTATTGTCTTTTTTTATTTAAGCAATTCTAATAGATGTGATATGGTATCATAGTGTGGTTTAGATTTGCATTTCCCTTCTGATTAATAATGCTGAGCATCCTTTCATGTGTTTATTGGATATTTGTAAACCCTTTTGTAGAAATGTCAATTTCATTTTATGACCCATTTAAAAATTTGGATTAGTTGTCTTTTTTTTTTTTTTTTTAGCATGGACAGGCACCAGGAATCAGACCCAGGTCTCCGGCATGGCAGGCAAGAATTCTGCCACTGAGGCACCATCACACGACCCTGGATTAGTTTTCTTTTTATCATTAAATTATGAGTCCTTTATAAAATCTAGATATAATAAAGTCCGTTATTAGATATATGATTTGCAAAAATGTTCTCAATTTTCATGTGTTGTCTTTCCTTTTCCTTGATGGAGTTCTTTGATAAATTTTTAGTTTTGATGAAATGCAATGTGTCTGTTTCTCTCTTTATTCGTTATACATTTTGTTTTAGATCTGAGAAACCATTGTCTAATCAAAGGTCATAAAGTTTTATGCCTATGTTTTATTCTTAGAGTTTTATAGTTTTAGCTCTTAAATTTATATTTAAGTTCCATTTTGGGTTAATTTTGTGTGTGTGTGTGTTTAAAATACTTTATTTGTAGGTATTCAGTTATAAAATATTTCAAACATGCAGTGAAAGTACAGAAAATAATAAAACACCCACCCATGTACCTACTACTCAGATTTAACAAACATTAACACTTTTGTGTATTTACCTCAGATTCCCTTTTTTAAAAAAAATATTTTTATTGTCAAATCTTAACAAACATTCTTGACATACAAATATTCTATACATGGTGTACAGTCAATGGCTCACAATATCATCACATAGTTGTGTATTCATCACTATGATTTTTTTTTGAGCATTTGCATCTCTCCAGCAAAAGAAAGAAGAAAAAAGAAAAAACTCATACATACCATACCCATACCTCTCCCTCTCATTGACCACTAATATTTCAATCTACTCAATTTATTTTAACCTTTGTCCCTGCTATTATTTGTTTATTTCTCATCCATGTTTTTTACTCATCTGTCCATACCCTAGATATAAGGAGTATCAAACACAAGGTTTTCACAATCACACAGTCACACTGTAAAAGCTATATCATTATACAGTCATCTTCAAGAAACAAGACTGCTGGAACAAAGCTCTACAGTTTCAGGTACTTCCCTTCAGCCACTCCAATATACCATAAACTGAAAAGGGATATCTATATAATGCTTAACAATAACCTCCAGGATAACCTCTTGACTCTGAAATCTCTCAGCCACTGACGCTTTATTTTATCTCATTTCTCTCTTCCCCTTTTGGTCGAAAGGTTTTCTCAATTCATTCTGGGTTAATTTAATATATGGTGTGAGGTAGGGGTCTAACATTTGGCTACATAGTTGTCTTAGCATCACTTGTTGAAAGGTTGTTCTTTCTGCATTTGTTGGTCTTGCTTCACTGATCAAAAATCAATTGACCCATAAATTTAAGAATTTATTTCTGCTTGCTCAATTCTATACCAGTGAACAATAGGTGTAGCCTTATGCCAGCATCATATTATCTTTATTAATGTATCTCTTTAGTAAGTTTTGAAATCAGACCTAGGAGTCCTCCAACAGTGATCTTCTTTTTCCAGATTGTGTTGCTATTTTGAGTCTTTTCATTTCCATGTGAATTTTAGGATCAGTTTGTCAATTTCTGTAAAAAGCACAGTTGGAGCTGTGTTGAATCAGTAGATCAGTTTAGGGAATATTATCACTTTAGCAATGCTTAGTCTTACAACTCATGGTCATGGGATAGCTTTTCATTTGTGTATTTTACTTTCAGTTCATTCGACAATGTTTTATAGTATCCAGTATATATGTCTTATACTTATTTTGTTAAATTTATTCCTAAGTATTGTATTTTTTGTGATGCTATTGTAATTGTAATTATTTTAAATTATTTTTAGACTACTTACTCATTGCGGGTGTATAGAAATACAGTTTATTTTTTGCATATAGATCTTGTGTTCTGCAACCTTGCTGAACTCATTTATTAGTTCTAAATTGTTTTATTTGGTTCCTTAGGTATTTCTGTAAAAAGATCCTGTCATCTACAAATAGAAATAGTTTTACTTCTCTTTTTCCAATAGGGATTTTTATTTCTTTTTCTTACCTAATTGCTTTGGCTAGAACTTCCAGTAAAATCTTAAATGGAAGAAAAATGAGCAGATATTCTTGTCTTGTTCCCAATCTTAGGAGGGAATAATTCAATCTTTTGTTATTAATTGTGATGCTAGCTGCCAATTTTCCATAGATGTCTTTTATCAGATCAAGGACATCCTTTCTGTGCCTAGTTTGTTAGATGTTTTTGTCATGAAAAAGTGTTATTTTTTGTTAAATGTATTCTTTTACATCTATTGAGACAATATCTAACTTTTGGCCTTTACTCTATTAATATGGTATATTTGATTAATTTTCTAAAGTTAAATCAATATTTGCTTTTCTGAGATAAATCCTACCTGCTCTTATATAGAATCCTTTTTATATATTGGTGAACTTCATTTAGGTGGTATTTTGTTGGGGAGTTTTTAAATCTATACTCATAAAAGATATTAATATATAGTTTTTGTTTCTTTGTCTGTGTTCTAGCTTGCTAGCTGCCAGAATGCAATCTATCAGAAACAGAATGGCTTTTATAAAGGGGAATTTAATAAGTTGCTAGTTTACAGTTCTAAGGCCGAGAAAATGTCCTAATTAAAACAAGTCTATAGAAATGTCCAATCTAAGGCATCCAGGGAAAGATACCTTGATTCAATAAGACTGATGAAGTTCAGGGTTTCTCTCTCTCAAGTGGAAGGGCACACGGTGAACACAGTCAGGGCTTCTCTCTCATCTGGAAAGGCACATGGTGTACACGGTCAGGGTTCCTCTCTCATCTGGAAGGGCACATGGTGAACATGGCATCATCTGCTAGCTTCTTCTCCTGGCTTGTTGTTTCATGAAGCTCCCTGGGAGGCATTTTCCTTCTTCATCTCCAAACGTCACTGGATGGTGGACTCTGCTCCTTGCAGCTATGTCGTTCTGATTTGCTCTCTCTGAATCTACTTCATTCTCCAAAATGTGTCCTGTTTTATAGGACTTCAGAAACTAGTCAAGACCCACCCAAATGGGTGGAGATGCCTCTACCTAATCCAATTTAACAGCCACTCTTGATTAAATCACATATCCAGGGATATGATCTAATTACAATTTCAAACATACAGTACTGAATAGGAATTAGAAGAAATGGCTGCCTTTAAAAAATGGGATTAGGGTTAAAACATGGCTTTTCTAGGGTACATACATAACTTCAAACCAGTACAGTCTGGTTTTGGTATTGGAGTAAAAGTGGCCTCATAGAATGAGCTGGAACATATTCCCGTCTCTTCTATTTTTTTGTTTTTGAAGCTTTTGTGGAGGATTGGCATTAATTCTTCTTTAAACATTTGGTAAAATTCACCCATGGAGATATCTGGGCCTGAAATTTTCATTGTGGGAAGTTTTTATGATTACCAGTTTAATCTCTTTACTTATTATATATAATACTCTATCAGATGTCCTATTTCCTCTTCACTAAGTTTTAGTTGTTCCTACCTGTTTTGATTTGGTGAAGCTGCTGGAATGAAATATATCAGAAATGGGGTGGCTTTTACAATGGGGATCATTAATTTATAAGCTTACAGTTTTTAGGCAATGAAAAGTGTCCAAATTAAGGCATCAATAGGATGATACCTTCTCTGAATACCATCTACCAGTGAGCTTGGACTCCTCATCAGGTAGCAAGGCATGGGGACACCTGGTGGTCATTCTTTCCCAGGTTTTGTTGTTTCCAGTTTCTGGCTCCACTGGCTTCCTCTCACCTTCTTTGAATGTGTTGTTGTCTTGCAGTTTCTCTCAGGCTTTTTCTGTGAGAGTCTCTTAGTTTCATCTCTATGTGTTTTATCTATTTATAAAGGATAAAAGGATTCCAGTAAAAGGGCTAAATCCCACCTTGAATTGAAATATCCTAATCAAAAGTTCCCACTTACAATACGGCTGCACTCACGAGACTGGATTAAAAGAACATGATCCTTTCTGGGGTGAATGCAGCCTTGAAACTACCGCACTACCTTTCTAGGACTTTTCATTTCATCTAGCTTTCCTAATTTTTGGTATACAGTTCTTCATAGTATTCTTTTATAAATCTTTTTTATTTCTGTAAGATCAATAGTAATGTCATCACTTTTCTTTCTGATTTTAGTAGTTTGAATCCTCTCTCATTTTTTCTTTAGCTAAAGATTTGTGAATTTTGTACATCTTTAATTTAATTTTGTCTAGATTATTTTTCACTTATTTCTGCTCTAATTTCTATTTTTTCCCCTCCTTCTACTTGCTTTGATTTTAGTTTTCTTTTCTTTTTCTAGTTTCTTAAAGTGGGTATCTAAGTTATCAACTTGAGCTTTTTTTTTTAATATAGCCATTTATACCTATATATATTTTTTCTAAGCATTGCTTTAGGTGCAACCAATAAGTTTTTGTTCTTGTTAAATCTCCAGTGTCTTGGAGTAGTTGGAAGTAAAAACCTAAAATTGTTGAATTGTAATCCATACCAAACTCTGAAATCTGTTCTACAGCTAGTTATTGTGTTGTGTTTTGAAATGTATTGCTTTTTTGTATATATGCTATTTTTCACAATAAAAAATAACTAAAAAAAAAACAGTTTATTCACACACCATACAGTCCATCCTAAGTGCACAATCAATGGCTCTCAGTATAATTACATAGTTATGCATTCACCTCTACAGTCAATATGAGAACACTCTCATTTCTTCCAAAGAAAAAATCCCATATTCCTAATATCCCTCTATTATTGACATTTAACTTAGGTATAATGCCTTTGTTGCCATTAATGCAAGAATATTACAATATTACATTAATAGTAGAATTTAGTTTGCACTAATTGTATTTTTCCCAAAAAACAACTTGTAATCGTGACATACATTTGTTCTAGTTTATGTAAGAACTCTCTTATATTTTCACAATTAACCACTATCATTATCCACTCTGGTTTTCACTACCTTATATGGTCCTGTTTTTATCTTCTAGCTTTCCTTCTGCTGACATATATGATTCTAGCTTTCTATTTTCAACCATACTCACACTCTGCTTAGTTAATTACACTTACAGTATTGTGCTATCATCACACAGTATTGTACTATTCATTTCTAAACCTTTACAAGAACCTTTTGAACACTCAGTACTGCTTAATCATTGATTGCCAAATCTCTTCCCACTTTCTATCTCATGGCAACCTATGCTTTCTAATTTCTCCCTCAGTTTTCTCATTATAGTTAGTTCATATTAGTAAGAGCTTACAATATTTGTCCTTTTGTTTCTGGCTTATTTCACGCAACATAATATTCTCAAGGTTCATTTACCTTGTTGCATGCCTCATGACTTTATTCCTTTGTACAGCTGTGCAATATTCCATCATATGTATACTTCACAGTTCACCATTCCATTCATCACTTGATGGACCTTTGGGCCACCTCCATCCATTGGCAAATGTGAATAATGCCACCATAAACATAGTTATGCAAATGTCTATTTGTGTCCTTGCTTTCAGTTCTTCCAAGTATATTCCTAGTAATGGGATTGTGGGATCATGTGGCAACTTTAAACCTAGCTTCCTGTGGAACCACCACATTGCATTCTGGAGTGGCTGCACAATACTAATTCCTTACCAACAGTGAATAGGTATACCTTGATCTCCACATCTTCCACAGCACTTATACCTTTCTGTTTATTTTATAAAGTTTTATTCACACACCATACAATCCACCCTAAGTGTACAATCAATACTTCCAGGTATAATCACATAGATATGCATTCACTACTGCAATATATATGAGAGAAGTTTCATTTTTTTCTGAAAAGAAAAAAATAACCCCATATTTCCTCACTTATATCCCTACATTATTTGCATTTAGCTTTTGTATGTTGCCTTTGTTACAATTAATGAAAGACTATTACAATGTTACTGTTAATGATAGATCCTAGTTTGCATTAATAGAATTTTTCCTTATACCATACCATTTTTAACACCTTGCATGGTGTCATGGTCAGGTTCATGTGTCAACTTGGCCAAGTGGTGGTGCCCAGTTGTCTGGTCAGTCAAGAGCTGGCCTGTCTGTTGCTATGAGGACATTTCATGGACTTAAATCATGATTACACTAAGGGGAGTGCCTTCTGCAGTGAGTGACAGTCTAATCACTGAAAGACTTTTAAGCAGGATTCAGAAGAGACTGTTACTCTTCCTGCTTCAGCTGGTGATCCTCCCCTGTGGAGTTCGTCCAGACCCTACATCCAGAGTTGCCAGCTTCACAACCTGCCCTATGGATTTTAGACTCTTCCATTCCCACGATTGTCCAGCCAGCCCTTCCTGAGAGGTCATTGAGGACCTTCATTGGAGTTACCAGCTTGTGGCCTGCCCTACAGACCTTGGACTCTACATTCCCAATTATGTGAGACACTTTTATAAATTTTAAATCTACCAGTATCTCCTGCTGATTCTGTTTCTCTGGAGAACCCTAGCTAATACACATGGTGGCAATCATTGCCCCCACCTTATAAAACCTTTCTTTTATATGTGAAATTAACCACCATCACATCCACAATAGTTTTTGTTAAATTATACAATCCAAGTTTTTGTCACCTATCTTTACTTCTGGTGCTGTACATGCCCCTAGCCTTCCTCTTTCAACCATATTCACACTCAGCTTTTTTCATTATACTTAAAATATTTTCTTCCCTTATACCATATTGTGCTATACATTTCCAAACCTTTACAATAACCTTTATTGAATATTCTGTACACCTTAAGAATCAAATGTCCAAATTAGAGTTTGCTCATTATACTTAGTTTATATTAGTGAGACCATATAGTATTTGTCCTTTGGTTTCTGGTTTATTTCCACTAGACATAATGTCCTCAAGGTTCATTCACATTGTTGCATGTTTTATGACTTTATTCCATCTTACAGACGTGTAATATTCCATCATATGCATATACCACCAGATGCTTGTTTTTCCATTCCTCAGTTGATGGACGTTTGAGCTCTTTCCATCTATTAGCAACCATGAATAATGCCACTATAAATATCAATATGCAAATGTGTGTTTGTGTCCCTGCTTTCTTCTGAGTATATACCTGGATCATAGAACAATTCTATACTTGGGTTCCTGAGGAACCACCAAATTGCCTTCCAGATTGGCTGCACCACTCTACATTCCCACTAACAGTGAACAAGTGAATAAGCACTTGTTGTTTTCTGTTTTTGTTTATAATGGCCATTCCAATAGGTGTGAGATGGTGTCTCATTGGTATTTCCCTAAGGGCTAGTAAAGTTGAACATCTTTTCATATACTTTTGAGTAATTTGTATTTCCTCTTTGGAAAGGTGTCAACTTGTGTTTTGCAAATTTATTAATTGGGTTGTTCATCTTTTTCTTGTTGAGTTGTCAGAGCTCTTTATAAATTCTGGAAAGTAAACACTTATTGGATATGTGATTTCCAAATATTGTCTCCTATTGAGTTGGCGACCTTTTTACTTTCCTGACAAAGTCCTTTTCTGCATGTAAGTATTCAATTTTGAGAAGAACCCATTTATCTATTTTTTCTTTCCTTGCTTGCACTTTGAGTGTAAGATCTAGGAAAACACCAAAGATCTTTAAGATATTTCCCTACATTTTTTTCTAAGAGTTTTTGTGGTTTAGCTCTACTGTTTAGGTCTTTGATCCATTTTGAATTAATTTTCTTATAATGTGTGAGAGATGGGTCCTCTTTCATTTTTTTAGATATGGCTATCCAGTTCTCCAAGCACCATTTGTTGAAGAGACTATTTTTGTCCCAGTTGAGTGGACTTGGCCTCCCTGTCAAAAATCAACTGTCCATAGAGAAGAGAGTCTATTTCTGAACTCTCAATTCAATTATATTATTCAGTATTTCTATCTTCATGCCAGTATCATGCTGTTTTGACCACTGTAGCCTTGTAATATACTTTAAAGACAGGTTATGTTAGACCTCCAAATGCATTTTTCTTTCTCAAGATGCTTTTAGCTATTGAGGGCACCTGCTCTTCCAAATAAATTTGATTGTTGATTTTTCTATTTTTGCAAAGTAGGTGGTTCTGATTTTGATGGGTATTGCAGTGAATCTATAAATCATTTGGGTAGAATTGACATCTTAACTATATTTAGTTTTCCAATCCATGAACAAGTATGTCCTTCCATATATTTAAATCTTCCTTGATTTATTTTAGCAATATTTTCTTGATTTCTGTGTATAGATCTTTTATGTCATTGGTTAAATTTATTCCTAGATATTTGATTCTTATGGTTGCTATTGTAAAAGAAACTTTTTAATTGATTTCTCCCTCAGCTTGATTATTAATAGTGTATAGAAACACTACTGATTTTTGCATGTTGATCTTGTATCTATCCACTTTAATGAACTTATTTATTAGTTCTAGAAGCTTTGCCATAGATTTTTTTCAGATTTTCTACATATAAGTTCATATCATCTGTAAACAGTGAAAGCTTTACTTTTTCCTTTCCAATTTGGATGCATTTTATTTCTTTTTGTTGTTACTTGCTCTAGCTAGAACTTCCAGCACAATGTTGAATAACAACATGACAGTGGGCATCCTTGTCTTGTTACAGATCTTAGAGGGAAACTTTTTGTCTTTCCAATGTAGTATGATGCTAGCTGTGGGTTTTTCATATATTTCCTTTATCATGTTGAGGAAGTTTCCTTGTATTCCTGTCCTTTGAAGTGATTTCATCAAGTATGCTGGGTCTTGTCATATGCCTCTTCTTCATCAATTGAGATGATCATGTGATTTTCCCCTTTGATTTATTGATGTGGTGTACTACATTTCCTTGAATTGAACCACCTTTGCATACCAGAAATAAAACTCACTTGGTCGTTGTTTATAATTCTTTTAATGTACTTCTGGATTTGACTTGCAAGTATTTTGTTGAGGATTTTTGCACCTATGTTCATTAGTGACATTGGTTTGATTTTTATTTTCTTGTAATATCTTTACCTGACTTTGCTATTAGGGTGATGTTGGCTTCATAGAATGGGTTAGGTAGCTATCCATCCTCTTCAATTTTTTGAAGAGTTTTAGCAGGATTGTTACTCATTCTTTCTTGAATGCCTGGTAGAATTCACATGTGAAGCTATCTGGTCCTGGACTTCTATTTCATGGAAGTTTTTGGATGACTGATTTCAACTCTTTACTTGCGATTGGTTTGTTGAGGTCCTTTGTTTCTTCTTGAGTCAATGTTTCTAAGAAGTTGGCCAATTTGCCTAAGTTGTTGAGTTAGTCTATAGTTGCTCATAGTATTCTCTCGTTATCTCTTTTATTTCAGCAGTGTTAGTAGTCATGTCCCTTTTATCTTTTTATTTTATTTATTTGCAGCCTCTCTTTTTTTTTTGTCAGTCTAGTTAAGGGTTCATCAATTTTATTGATTTTCTCAAAGAATCAACTTCTGGTTTTGTTTATTCTTTCTATTATTTTTATATTTTCAACTCATTTCTTTCTGCTCTTATCTTTTTTATTCTTTCATTCTGTTTATTTTGTTCTATTTCCTCCAGGTGAGCAGTAAATTCATTGATTTCTGCTCTTTCTTCTTTTCAATATATGCATTTAGGGCAGTAAATTTCCCTCTCAACACTGCCTTGGCTACAACCCATAAGTTTTGATATTTTGTAGTCTTCATTTTAATGTGCCTCAAGATACTTATGAATTTCTCTTGTTATTTCTTCCTTGACCCATTGATTTAACAGTATGTTGTTTAGCCTCCATGTGTTTGTGAATTTTCCAGCCCTCTGTTATTGATTTCCTGCTTCATCACATTATGATCCAAGGAAGTGTTGTTTATGATTTCAGTCTTTTTAAATCTATTGAGACCTGTTTTGTGACCTATCCTAAAGAACATGTTCTATCCTAAAGAATGAACCATAAGCCCTTGAGAAGAACCTATATCCTACTCTTATGGAATGCATCATTCTGTAAATGTCTGTTAAGTCTAGATCATTTATCATATTATTCAAGACCTCTGTTTCCTTATTGATTCTCTGTCTAAGTGTTCTATCAATTGATTAGAGTGGTGTATTGAAATCTTCAACTATTATTGTAGAGGTATCTATTTCTCCCTTCAGTGTTGCCAGTGTTCTGTGTTTTGGGGCACTCTGCCTAGGTGCATAAGTATTTATGATTGTTATTTTTCTTGTTGAATTGTCCATTTCATTAGTACATTATGACCTTCTTTGTCCCTTTTAACTGTTTTACATTTAAAGTCTAATTTATCTGATATTAGTATAGCTACCTCTGCTCTTTTCTGGTTGTTGTTTGTGTGGAATATCTTTTTCCAGCCTTTGACTTTCAGCCTATTTTTGTCATTGGGTCTAAAATTAGTCTTTTGTAGACAGTATATAGATGGGTCTTGTGTTTTTCTTTTTTAAATCCATTCTACCAATCTATGTCTTTTGATTGGGGAGTTTAATCCATTAACATTCAACGTTGTTACTGTAAAGGCAGTACTTTCTTCAACAATTTTGCATTTTGTCATATCTTATTTTTTTCCTCTCTTTACCCTGTTAACTACCCTTAAAGATAGTCCTCATTTCTACATTCTCCTCCTAACTTCTCTCTCTCTCCTGTCTCTTCCTCTCAGCCTGTAGCATTCCCTTTAGTATTTCTTGTAGAGCAGTAGTTTCTTTTTATCTATAACTATTTTAAACTCTCCCTCATTTTTTGGGGGGTGGGGGTGGGGTCATGGGCAGGCACCAGGAATTGAACCTGGGTCTCCGGCATGGCAGGTGAGAATTCTGCCACTGAGCCACCATTGCACTGCCCTCTCCTTCATTTTTTTTTTTTTTTTAATTTGCATATGGGCAGGAGGCACCAGGGATCGAACCCCAGACCTCCAGCACGGCAGGTCAGAGCTCTGCTTGCTGAACCATGGCAGCCGCCCCTCTCCTTCATTTTTGAAGGACAGTTTTCCAAGATATAGAATTCTTGGATGGCAGTTTTTCTCTTTCAGTATCTTAAATATGTCATACTACTGCCTTCATGCCTTCATGGTTTCTGCTGAGAAATCTGCACTTAGTCTTATCAAGCTTCCGTTGAATGTGACAGATTGCTTTTTTCTGGCTGCTTTTGAAATTCTCCCTTTGTCTTTGGCATTTCACAATATGATTAGTAAGTATCTTGGAATAGGTCTATTTGGATCTATTCTGCTGGAGGTACTTTGTGCTTCTTGGACTTGTAATTTGATGTCTTTCATAAGAGATGTGAAATTTTTTGGTCATTATTTCCCCAATTACTTTTTCTGCTCCTTTCCCCTTCTCTTTTCCTTCTGGGGCAGTCAGAATATGCATATTTGTGTGCTTCATATTTTCATTCAGTTCCTTGAGACCCTGAGAAAATTTCAGAAAAATTTTCCATTGTTTTCTGAAAATTTTGTTTTCTGTGTAGGATTTCTGATATCCTGTCCTGTAGATCACTAATCCTTAATCCTTTTATTTGCTTCTTCAAGTCTGTTGTTGTATGTCTCCATTGTGTTTTTCATCTCTTCTATTATGCCTTTCATTCCCATAAGATCTCTCACTTTTCTTTTTTGCAAGTTTCCAGGTTCTTCTTTATGGTCACCCAGTGTCTTCTTTATATTCTTCATCTCTTTTGCCTTGTTTTCCTTCAACTCACTGAATTGATTTAGAAGATTTGTTTGAACATCTTTGATTATTTGTTTCCACTCCTTATTTTATCTGAAGTTTTAGTTTCTTTCTTTGAGTAGGCCACATCTTCATGCTTCCTGCCTTGCAAACTTGGAATAAATCCCACGTGGTCATGGTGGAATTTTTTAAAGTGCTGCTGGATTTGATTTACAAGTATTTTATTGAGGATTTTTGCATCTATATTTATTGAAGAAATTGGTCTATAATTTTCTTTTCTTGTAGCATCTTTGTCTGGCTTTGGTATTAGGGTGATGTTGGCTTCATAAAATGAGTCAGGTAGCTTTCCCTTCTCCTTAACTTTTATGAAGAGTTTAACAGATTTGGTACTAATTCTTTCTTGAATAGTTAGTAGAATTCACATTTGAAGCCATCTGGTCCTGAACTTTTCTTTTTGGGGAGCTTCTTGATGACTAATTCAATCTCTTTACTTGTGATTGGTTTCTTGAGATCATCTATTTCTTCTTTACTCAATGTTAGTTGTTCATAACTTTCTAGGAAGTTGCCCATTTCATCTATATTGTCTATTTTATTAGTATATATTTGCTCTTAGCATCCTCTCATTACCTCCTTTATTTCTGTGGTGGTTATGTCTCCTCTTTCATTTCTGATTTTATTTATTTGCATTCTCTCTCTCTCTCTCTCTCTCTCTCTCTCTCTCTCTCTCTCTCTCTCTGTCAATTTATCTAAGAGCCCATCGATTTTATTGGTTTTCTCAAAGAACCAACTTCTAGTTTTGTTGATTTTCTCAATTGCTTTCATATTCTCAATTTTATTTATTTATGCTCTAATCTTCACTATTCTATTTTTCCCTTTTTCTTGTTTTCAGGTTAGTTTGCTGTTCTTTCTCTAGTTCTTCCAAGTGAACAGTTAATTCCTCAATTTTTTTGTTCTTTTTTTCTTTTTCAATATAGATATTTAAAGCAATAAATTTCCCTCTCAGCATTGCCTTTCCTTCATCCACAATTTGATTTGCTGTGCTTCCATTTTCATTTGCCTTGAGATGCTTACTGATTTTTCTTGTAATTTCTTCCTTGATCCACTGATTGTTTAAGAGTGTATTGTTTAGCCTTCATATATTTGTGAATTTTCTGCATCTCTATCTGTTATTGATTTCCAACTTCATTCCATTATGATCTGAGGAAATGTCTTGTATGATTGCAATATTTTTCAATTTATTGAGACTTGTCTTGTGACCCAGCATACGGTCTATCCTTGAGAATGATCCATGAACACTTGAGAAGAATGCATTTTGCTGTTGTGGGGTGTAATGTTCTGTAAATGTCTGTTAACTTTAGTTTATTACTCAAATATCTGTTTCCTTATTGATCCTTTGTCTAGATGACTATCCTTTGATGAAAGCAGGGAAATGAAGTCTCCAAGTATTATGATAGAGGTCACTACTTCTCCCTTCAGTGTTTTCAGTGCTTGCCTCATGTATTTTGGAGCACTCTGGCTTGGCACATAAAACTTATGAGTTTTATGTCTTCTTGTTGAATTGTTCCTTTTATTATTGCATAGTGTCCTTCTTTGTCTCTTTTAACTGTTTTATATTTGAAGTCTAATTTGTTAGATATTAGTATAACTACTCTTACTCTTTTCTGGTTGTTACTTGCATGAAATATCTTTTCCAAGTCTTTCACTTTCCACCCTTCTTTGTCCTTGTGTCTAAATTGAGTCTCCTGTAGATAGCGTATAGATGGGTCTTGTTTTTTTAATCCATTCTGCCAGCCTCTGTCTTTTTTTTTTTTTTTTTGGCATGAGCAGACTACAGGAATTGAACCTGGGTCTCTGGCATGGCAGGTGAGAATTCTGCCATGGAGTCACTGTTGCACTACCCTTTTCTGCCAGTCTCTGTCTTTTGATTGTGGAGTTTAATCCATTAATATTTAATGTTATTACTGTAAAGGCAGTATTTTCTTCTACCATTTTGTCTTTTTTTTTTTTAAATATGGAACGCTTCACGAATTTGCGTGTCATCCTTGAGCAGGGGCCATGCTAATCTTCTCTGTATCATTCCAATTTTAGTATATGTGCTGCCAAAGCGAGCACCCATTTTGTCTTTTGAATTTTATATATCACATTTAATTTTTTTCTCTTTTTACCTTTTCTGATAGTTTTAATTTTTACCCTCTTCTCCAGACTTCTCTGTCCTATCTTTTCCTCTTAGCTTGTCACACTCCTTTTAGTATTTTTTGTAGAGCTGATCTCTTAGTCACAAACTCTCTCAGTGAATTTTTGTCTGAAAATATTTTAATCTCTTTCTCATTTTTGAAGGACAGTTTTGCTGGGTATAGAATTCTTGGTTGGCAGTTTTTTGTCCTTTAGAATCTTAAATATATCATACCACTGCCTTCTCTCATCTATGGTTTTTGCTGAGAAATCCACACATAGTCTTATCAAGCTTTCCTTGTATGTGATGGATTTCTCTTCTCTTTCTCCTTTCAAAATTCTTTCATCGCTGTATGTTTAATGAAATGTTAGGAACAAAAAAACAAATATTATCATGCCTCAAACATATGGACTAACTATAATATAAAAATTTGGTAAACTAAAGTTGAGAGCATGGGTTGTCAGGTTGGAGCTTTTATTGCAAAGGATTCTAGATTGTAAGCTCTTACAGCAGTCACATATATTTTGGAGGTGTATCTTTTAATTCTAAATTCTGACATACTGAGATTTGCTACTAACCATGAGCATATGGCAGAGCTAATGGGATGCCATTTATGTGACTATGTTATATAATATTGTAACTTGCATCTTGCAGATTCTGTCTATCGATTTTTGGCTTTGCTGGCTTTGTTGAAGTGATCTGCTGTATGGGGAGACCTATATGTCAAGGAACTGAGAACAGCTTTCAGCAAATAACCAGAAATCAACAATGTGCTCAGTCCAACAAAATATGAAGAACTGAATTCAATCAAAAACCACATGAGCTTGAAGCAGATCCTTCTCCAGTCTAGCCTCAGATAAGACACCTTGATTGCAGCCTTGTAAGAAACCAGCTAAGCAATGCTTGGATTTCTGACTCAAGGAAACTGAGATAATAAATAAATGTTGTTTTAAGCTGCTAATTTTATGGCATTTTGTTACATAGCAATAATTCACAAAAACATTTGCCCAGTCATCAAGCTTATAGGTAAGTATTTGAAACTCAGCAGTCAGCATTGAGCACCAGTATACTCAACCACTGTGTTATATCACATTTTCTAAGATAGAGACAGAAATGTAATTTAGAGCAATATATTGCAAAGTTTTCATGCTATGCTAAGAGTCTGGACTTTATTCCATGGGCATTAATTTGAAAGTAGGGAAATTTTATAAGATGAACTCTGATTTAGGATCTTTATGCTGGCAGCTGTAATTTTAGAAGCTTTATACATTAAGGCATTGTTATTTTCTTATATATTTCTTTCAGTGGTTATTTTTCTAATGCCAATTATAACTATAACATTTCTAATGATAAAAACCAAAATTAATGAACTTGATCTGGGAGTCAGATGCTTCTGGATATCTACTTGACCCCATTGATAAATAGAGATTTTGAAGAGTGTCTGTTATAGGAGCAAGACTTGAACTCCATCCGTAACTTGGATTCAGATACGAACATAAGTCATGATGCTTCCCACAGTGTTAATTCTGATAGCATCAAGCTATCAAGCACAAGAGATAGCATCTAGCACAATCATCCAGACTTTAAACAGAGCTCCACAGTAGAAATGAAGTGGTAACTTATAGTACAGTGCGGTGGCAGCTTCTGATTCTAATAATGTGTGTGCTTTGTGCAGAAAAGGAGTATGTGGGAGTGAAGAGCTGTTTTTCTTGACTCTGCAACACTCCAGCACCTCAGCACTTGCTGTGGGACCCAACTGAGTATAAGGCAGAGGGAAACATTTTTCTCACTTGACATGTGTGATGAGATAGTTTCAGCTTTACAGCACCAGGACTCAGATAATTCTGTCACTAGAGGCATGCTTGCTGGGCATTGGGAGCAGAGGTCCAGTTCCCATGGAGTGTGTGTGAACCTGTCATGCCTGAGACAGGGAATCCCAGCCCTGTGAGTTGTGGTGAGAACTAGCAGAGAGTACTCATAAGTATTTGGGTGAGACATGGAGATGGGAAACATTGCAGTGAAACAGATGAGAATTCAGAGATTAGAGTGCTAATGTAGGAGTAATGATATTTTATATCTAGGCAAGTGAATCTGGAACAATTAGGTTACATTATGATTAAAAAAATAAGTAAGCAATGAAATGTTACTGCACAATCACACTTGCTTTTGCATAATTTCTCCTATGCATAGTTGATGACTGCTTTCTGAAGAAGCTTGTTCTGGAATATTTTATGCTGCCTTAGAGTTATTTGAAAAATTGAAGTAAACCATGTAAATTATTCTTAAAAATGAATGTTTTGTTATGTCAGTCTACAGTCACTGATTAGTTGCCTGTTTGGAGAACAGGGAGAGATTGAGAGAGAGAGAGAGTGAACCACTGACAGCTGAGTAAATGTAGAAATATATCCACTAAGAAGCTTCAGAAATGTAGAACCAGACTGAAACTGGTGACTTGATCATGATATTTGTCAAGTTAATGTCTAAAGACTTTGTTATATGAGAGATAGTGAATCAGTTATGTAAATTTATGTATAAAAAGAAAAATACCATATGTGCCCAAAGGGAGAGGTTTCCAGCTAAAATGCTAATGATATGAGATAACAATAATTGGCATTTCTAAAGTGATTTTAATCCAAAGAGCTCAAAATGTATTATGAATATATTATCTGCTAAATGAGGGTTGGCAATATTATTTTTGTCTCCTATAAATTTCAAAAGTGACTATATTTTAATGGACCAAAAATATATACATAGTCATAATGCCTTTGATAGGGTAAATGCTAGACCTAAAATAAACTTTTTAGGTTTAAAACTTCTTAGTGACCAAATTAAATTAAATGCATGATAAAAAAAGTCGTGTAAATTTGTGTATTATAAATATTTTAAAGATGATTCTATTCCACAGCTATTTATTGTTTTTACTATATAAGCTATAGTAAATTTTTAAATAATGTTAATTCTAGGATATATGAATGAAATGTGGCTACTGCCTTAAGGAGTTTACAAAGCAGTGGGAGAAATACAACATAGGAATGGTTCTAACATTAACTAGATATTATTTGTGCTAAAGGCCTCTAAATAAGGCACCATGAAGAAATAGAAAAGGAAAGAATTATCAATGAAATAAACTTGGGAGGTAATAAAATAATATTGATGAAAGCTAAGAGTGATAAACTGCCTGAACATGAAGTTCAGTAGGTGGGATGGTGGGAACTAGACTGACAATGTAGCTCAATGTCAGACTAGGTTAAAATTCTTTTCTTCAGGTAGTGAGAAACAACTGAAGCACTCTGGGCATGATGGTGACAAGATTATTTTTTATTTTGCAATTTATATGTACAGAGCTAATGTTATGAATCCAATAAAGAAAATACTGGCATAGAAGCAGGTTGGAGAAGAGAATGATAATTCTAGTTTTGATCAAGGAAGCAAAAACTATTCATACAAAGGTAAGCCTTAGACATTATTTTCATAACCAACACTCCTACCTCCCTGCCCTGTTTTGTTTTTGTTTTGTTTTTTAACTGAAGAAACTGAAAACCCTGCAAGTATACTAGTTATTTGTGCTCAAGGCCACTGTTCTGGTTTGCTAGCTACCAGAATGCAATATACCAGAAATGGAATGGCTTTTTTAAAAAGGGAATTTAATAAGTTGCTAATTTATAGTTCTAAGGCCATGAAAATGTCCCAATTAAAGCAAGTCTATAGAAATGTCCAATCTAAGGCATCCAGGGAAGATACCTTGATTCAAGAAGGCCAATGAAGTTCAGGGTTTCTCTCTCAAATGGAAAGACACATGGCAAACAGTCAGGGTTTCTCTCTCAAATGTAAAGGCACATGGTGAACATGGCATCATCTACTAGCTTCCTCTCCAGGCCTCATGAAGCTCCCCCAGGGGTATTTTCCTCATCTCCAAAGGTCACTGGCTGATGGACTCTGATTCATGGCTCTCAGCATTCTGTTGTCCTTCTCCGCTTTCTCAGAATCTCCAAAGGTGCTGGCTGATGGACACTGCTGTTCTCCCAGCCTTGTGACTCTGCTCGGCTCTGCTGTGGCTTTCTCATCATTCTCAAAAGGCATTCTGTCCAAAAATGTCTCAGTCTTAGGAGCCCAGTACACTAATCAATACTCATGTAGAATGGGTGGAGACATGTCTCCATCTAATTAAGTTTAATACCTGCAATTGATTGAGTCACATATCTGTGGAGATAATTTAATCAGGTTTCCAATCTATAGTGCTGAATAGGGATTAGAAGAAGCCGTTGCTCCCAAAAGATTGATTAGGATTAAAACATGGCTTTTCTTAGATACATAAATCTGTCAAACCAGCACAGCCACAGGGTAAATCAGCTGTGTTTTGAGGTGCTGATGGGAGTATCTAGCAGAAGGCTGGCAATGCAAATATATCATTCAGGGTTCTCTGGAGAATCAGAACAGGAGATATGTAGTGTGAGTACATATTTGTTGGCTCATGCAGTCATGGGGGGAGGGATGGAAGGCTGGCAAACCAGAACTTTGTAGGAAAGGCCACAAACTGGAAACTCCAGTGATTCCACAGTCCTTCATCTGAATTCCTCAAGGGGAACTGGTGACTGGAGAGTCTAGAAAGAGCCAGTGCTGGGGCTGAGGCAGAAATTCTCCTTCTGACCTCTGAAATCCTAAGTTCAGGCTTTTAATACTTGCAACTGATTGGATTAGAAGACTTTCCACATTGCTGAGGGCAATTTCTTCTGTTGACTATAGAAGCAATCAACTGATTGTAGATGCAAATCCCATCCATGAAATACCCTCACAGTAACAAACAGGCTAGTGCTTGACCAAACAACTGGACACCATAACTTACATACATGAAATTAACCATCAGAGTATCATAAGAGGGCTGAGAATAAGTCCCATAGATTTGGAACTCTTTCTCATAGAAGTTAAAAGATCACTCAGTTGGGGAAGATAGGCAAGAATGAGGAATGAGGTTGAAAGGTAAATTCTCAAATGAAAGGAAGCCACAGAAGGCAAATAAAAAAAAAAAAGAGTGATTTTACTCAGTTGAAAGCTACTTTGGCATAGAATTCCTGAGGCTAGACAAATTTACTTCACATGCTAATTTTTCCCATAGCTTACTACTCTGGGATCATTGAGACAAACAATTCCTTATTTTAAGTTTTTCTAGGACTTCATATGCATTTTCTCATTGGATTCTCCCCCAAATTCTGAGGTGGAGACTTATATTACTCCCACTTTAATAAGCTGAGACACAGAAAGTTTGAGGAACTTGCCCAAAATCATAGTTAGTAATGAAATTGCCAGAATTACACCCCATTCATTTTAATCACTTCTATCCATCCTTTTCAACACCAAGTCCCCTTTCTCATTGTCCTATTCTCTTCTTGTATTTAAAATATTTATACAGATACTGAGAAATAAGAATCTCCTGTATATGAAAGACGTAAGAGTAAAATGATGTTGCTTAATAAAACTTTTTTTTCTTTTACTTATAGAGAAAAAAATGGACTCAATATATCTGGTTTTCATATAACAAATGAAGAACACAAAAATGTATTGACTGTGCTTAAAATATTTAGTGTTTTATTTTTTATTGTGGTAGAAAGCAGGTATAAAATTAAGAAGAATGAGGGGAGAGAAGAAAGAAAAACAGAGAATTAGAATAATAGAAAAACCAATTGGGGGAGAAAAAACAGTCACAAGGGGAAATTTGAAAACTAAAATGTATTGATCCACTTCTATGTATCAGGTGCACATTGTGTCAGCATCTGATAGTTTCCCACTTAAGAACCAGCCCCAGTGTCCCCCTTGTTTTCAGAGACATTCCCTGTGATAAAGACTAAAATTGCCAGATACTAAAGTTTCCAGGCATCTTTACAGCTATGAATGGACATTGTGACATAATCTTGGCTATTAGGCCAAGACTTAAAAGGGTGTATGAGGAAAAACAATCTTCCTGCTTAATTGCAATTGTGTGAGAGACTACAGGTGACATTTTGGCAGCCATCTCACAAGCACAAAGTTTCAACACTTAAGACGAAAGTTAAACCTGATGAGAAATACAGAAAGAGCTTTCATTCTTCGTGGTGTCATTCAGCCACTAAATTAACCAGCCCAATTGTTTACCTACCCCAGTTTCCTTGTCTAGTAAGATAATTCATATATTCATTGCTTTAGCTACTTTTAATTATTTATTCTGTTACTTGAAGCTGACAGTATCTTAGTAGATAGGCACTCATAACAAATCTACGAAGTAGATGCTATCACATTTTATAGTTAAGAAAATTGAGGTTCAGCAAGTTTAAAATATATGTCCAAAGACACACAGCTAATAAGTGGCTAGGCTTGGCTGTGATCCCAGAACTAAATGACTCCAGAATTTATGTTCATCTTCTTAAACCACACTGCCATTTAAGACTGGCAAAGACAATAAGAGAAAAGAAATGGAAGAGAAGAGAAATGGTTCAGTGGGCACAAAATAGGGATAGCTCAAAATGATATTGCTGCTGGTTTCAGAACCCTAACAGCTAGTATTAAACGTTGTTTAATTGTTATTCAAAGCTGTTAATTTTAACAATTAAATTTCTAATGCTTCCTAAAAATATCTAGAGCAGAAATCTTTCTTTGCGCTTCCTTCTTGACTCTTTTCACAGGGGTATTATCAATTCTGTAGACAACTGGGTGTAAAGAAAGACTTTGCCTCGGCAAATTGGTTCTCCACTACTATTATTAAAATAGCCTCAGTAATGTCCTTGATTTGAATAGCACTTACAATGTAAAAGGTGCTTTCACCTAATTTATTGGTCTTAATAATTGCAATCATTCTAACAGAGAGACAAAATGAAGCACTGAAAGATTAAACTACAGTGACATATAGCAAAGTCATTTTCTAACTGTTCATTTAATGTGACGAGTGCTATAGATTAGTCGCCATGTACAAAATATCAAATAACTTTAATTATAAATACTAAATTATATAAGATATGGTTAAAGAAAGAAATATTTAAAATGAAGATAGCAAAATAAAGGGGAGGGGAAAGGAGAAAAGGGAAGTCCAAGACTATGAAGAAATTTAAAAGATGATAAAGAAGGAACCATGTGGCACAGAAGCATGTTATAAGATTCTGGTAGAAAAAGGCATGCTAGGAAGATGATTAAGGTCAGAAGGAAGTTGATAAAAAAAAACAAATCTAGATGGCCCTGTAGGCTTATTTTCTTTCCCTTTTTGCTGGGTTAGCCAAGAGCTGAATCAGAGGGACAAATGTTGGGCTGATGTCAGCATCTCTGGCAAGCAAGGTTGTTCCCAGGCCTGAGTACAGCCCTTGGCCCTGGTATGCACATTGCCTTGTGCTAATTTCTGGGCCCAGAGATGCCTTGATACATTTCTTGTTACTTAGAAAAACTAGGTGTTCCATAGCCGTTCTTAGGCTAACCTATAAATGTGCAACTCAGTGTCTGGGGTGGACCCGCTCTCACTCTTGGGTGCTCTCAGTAGTATGTGCTGTTTGTGTCCAGCCTGCCGACCCAAAAAGGCCCCTTTCTGCACCCTGTCCGCGGTGCAAAGAGAACATCTAAGCCAAGTCCAGGCTATGGGAGAATAAGCTCTGATTGCACACACTCTACTACTTCTTTGCTTCCCAGGTTTGCCTTAACAAACCCGAAGCTATACCTGTCCCATGTGACCCTAGTGTGTGTGTGGCCTGTTTGCGTGACAGAGGTAGTGGCAAAGCATCAGTGAGGGATCTCCCTAATACAATATGAGAGGGAGAAAAAAAAGTAGGAAACTTGGCAAAATGGTCAGCTCGAGGCCCTCACCACACTGACAAGTGAAGCTAGTAAAGTTAATGCCTCATTAGTTTTGTCATAATATTGAGGAACTTCAACCTGAACTCTAATAACCCCCATGAAGGAAAACAAAATGATGCTACTGTTTTAGTGTTCTCACTGTTTCTCTGATCTACAGAGTCTATCTTTTAACTTCTTTGTCATCCCTTTCAATGATAAAAATTTGGCAGCAATCTCCAGAGTACCACCTAGACCTGCTCTAGAGCAGGGAAGGACTCTTGCCTAAATCAGTTAAGATCAGAGTTATTCATTCTTTCTTTCATCAAACTGACATGATCACTAACTGGGAAGCATGCATTCTAGTGAAGAAGAGAGACAACAAAATTCAAGTAGAGAGCTAACCATCTTGAAGGGAAGAAAGATAAGCCATCACCTGAAAGTTATGTCATTAAAAGATAGACCTAAATAAGAAACCAGAGTTTGGTGTAAGATAGTGTTTTGTTTTCCCTATGGCTTATTTGGGGCCGCAGAATCCTCCTTTGGTGTATACTGAGGAGTCCTTTCCTGTTCTTTTTTGGGGGGTGAGATGGGGAGGTACATGGTCTGATAATCGAACCCGGGTCTCCTGCATGCAAGGCGAGCATTCTACCACTGAACCCCCCATGCACCCCCTTTCCTGTTCTTTTACATCACATCCCTCCTGGTCTTTTCATTTCTCTGCCCTCCCCCATGATTTCTAGACTGTAGTGGATTTTTTCCATTCTGCTTTCCCTCCAGTTGATCTGAGAAAGATTAAGTAGACACTCACAGATCATCCAAGTCTCTCAAAGTAAAACATCTCTGTTTAGAAAAATAGATACTCTTTCTAGTATGGACTGCTTCTTAATGAATAACTTTATTGTGTTGGTTAACATAATCCTTGCCCCTTTTTGCTTTTGTTCCAGACTCCTCAGAGGAAGGGATCTGGGGTGGGAGTGAGGAGGTATCATCTACCCAACACGAATAAATATTTCTGTACAATTGGATCACGGGCTTGACCTGGTATAGTGGATACTTGGTGTTCCATCCAGATACTCTTTTAAGAATGGAAAGACTGACCCTCCCAGACACTAAGAATGCTGCCCCATTGGGACTTGCCCATAGGCATCTTGCCACTACTAAACAATGGGCACAAGGAGGAATATAATTCACTTAGGCACCCCCTGCTCCCTTTTGCCCAATTTTGATGGACAGGTGCAGCATCCCAAGCCTGAGAAAGGAGCAGATCCCTCAAGGATGAGTATCTGTGTCTCTATAATAAGTAAATAGCCACTGAGATGAGCAAAGGGATTAACTTTGGGTGAGAGAATCTTGAATGAATTGTAGAAGAGGGAGGACGATGATTATCAGTGATCCTGAGACCTGCTACAGCAGAAAGGACTACTGTTTGTCCCCTTGATCTTCCTCTTATGAATTTACTCCAGAGACAGAGGCCCACCAGAACTTATGTTAAAAAATAAATTTGAGTGGCACAGAGGTATGCTGAAATGAATGCATTGGTGTGATCCGAAATCCTTCTCCAGGACTGAAGGACTTATTTTTCTGGGTTGTTGCAAGTGCTACTAAAACATAGTTCCCAACTCTCAGCCTTATAGTAAGTTGACACTGCTAAAGACAGATGCCTAGCCCACAGTCATGTCCTTTCCCAGCACAGCATGCCAACTCAAAAGGAACCTCCCAATTTCAGAGCTGCCACCAGGGCCAAGTGTGAGCTTTGCTGAAATAGCATTACAGTCTAACACTGCTTTCTTTCCTATCCTTTTTCTTTCCTTTCACTTCCACACACTTTTAACCTAAAAGTACTTTATCATATACTATGTGCATACTTTTAGCTTGGTCCCAGAGTCTGTTTCCCAGGGAACACAATCTGCTACAGCTGGTCCTCGAGACCAGAGAATTCTTTTCTGAAGAGGTGACCTTGGTTACTGAGCTTTCAAGGTGGGTAGGAATAAACCTAGTAAATTAGGTTTAATAAACTTAATCAAATTAATTAATTAGGAGCAATTTTCATCCCAGTGAGCATTTGACATTGTCTGGAAGCATTTTTGGTTATTTAGACCTGGGATTGCTACTGGTATCTAGTTGTGTAGAGACTAGGAATGCTGCTAACCATTTTACAAGGTGAGAACAGCCCTCTATAGCAAAGACCTGCCTGGCCCAAAATGTTAGTAGCTCCAAGACTGAGAAGTCCTGGCTTGAGGGAATGGTGTATGGGGAGGCTCCCAATGGAACATGGAATATTTGAGGAATTTAAAGAATTTCAATGTATGTGGAACACAGAGAGTGACAGGGAACAGAAGGAGTGAGGCTACAAAGTAGGCAGTGAAAAGAAATTTGATTTTTATCTTAACCACAATGGAAAGCAAATGAAAATTATTAAATTACAGACTAAAATGATCAGATTTATGTTTAAAGAAATCACTCTTCCTGGTAAATAGATAATGGACTAGATGGAGGAAGACAGGGTATCTGAAGAACATAAGAAACATCATGGTATCTTGAATTAGCCTAATAGAGGCAGAAATGGAGAAATGCAGAAAGATTTGAGAGCTATTAATGAAGAAAGAGTGACAAAACTTGATTATTGATTAGAGAGGCAAGGTGTGATACTTAAGTATGTGAACTCTGGAGCCAAAATGCGTGGGTTCAAATTCCAGCTTTGTCATTTACTAATTTTGTACCCTTAAACAGTTGTATTTAAGGTCTCTATGCCCTGGCTTCTCACTGTTGTTAGAATATTAAATGAGTAATTTTAATAAAGTGCTTAGACATGCTTGACACATGGTAGATTCTATATAAGTCATAAAGAAAGAAAATTCAAGGTAAAGCATAAGAGTCAAGAAGAACTTTTCTGATTTGTGATGGTTGTCCAATACCTTGAGATGAAAAACCATGATCAGAGTATTCTGGCTTTGTTTCTTCTTGGGGGAGGGACATGGTGGAAGGGTGGTGTTCTAGTTTGCTAGCTGCCAGAATGCAATATACCAGAAATGGAATGGCTTTTAAAAGGGGAATTTAATAAGTTGCTAGTTTACAGTTCTAAGGCTGAGATAATGTCCCAATCAAGCAAGTCTATAGAAATGACCAATCAAAGGCATCAGGGAAAGATACCTTGGTTCGAGAAGGCCGATGAAGTTCAGGGTTTCTCTCTCAAGTGAGAAGGTGCATGGCAAACACAGTCAGGGTTTCTCTCTCATCTGGAAGGATACACAGCATCATCTGCTAGCTTTTCCTGGCTTCCTGCTTCATGAAGTTTCTGGGGAGGCTTTTTCCTTCTTCATCTCCAAAGGTCGCTGGCTGGTGGACTCTGTTTCGTGGTGCTGCAGCATTCTCTGCTCTCTCCGAATCTCTTTCATTCTCTAAAATGTTTCCTCTTTTATAGGACTCCAGAAACTTATCAAGACCCACCCAAATGGGTGGAGACATGTCGTCACCTAATCCAGTTTAACAACCACTCTTGATTAAATCACATCTCCAGAGATGATCTGATTACAGTTTCAAACATACAATACTGAATAGGGATTATTCTGCATTTATGAAATGGGATTTAGACCAAAACATGGCTTTTCTAGGGGACATATATCCCTTCAATCCAGCACAGGTGGACAGGCCCATGGATGGGAGAAGCATTAGAAATATGGAGCTGCTAACATAGTCGAAGATGCTGAGAAATCAGGTAAGATGAGATGAGAATTAGCAGACAGTTTTTCTTAAGTATATCCTGAATATATTCTTAAAAAAAGAAAAAAAGGCGACTGTAGCAAACAAATTGAGTCATCTTATAGTAAACAAGGAACTACCAATAAATATTTCCACCCCACCCTTGCACTGGTATAAAAAAGATTATCAGGCTTCATTTGACCTTCTTCTCAGGAGGTAATTAAACAATGAGCTAATATTGATTCATTTTTCTTTTATCACTTAGTGACATTAGTTTTTACTCATCTGAATAACAAACAAGGAAATTCTGCTAACATAAATCCTGCAAATTCCATGAACGCTGCAGATAATTTAAAGTGACTATATTAATACTTTCCCTATTCTTCTTAAAAACAATCATTTTTCATTTTCTGGGAGAAGTTTGTATAATCGACCATGATTTTTACACAGTAAAAAAAAATAACATTTGTGAGTATTATTTTGCCTGGGTGCTTGGAAGCAAATCTAAATTTATAAAGTTGTCTGTCCATGTAGCGACATTAGAGAAAGAAAAAACTGAGGAAGAATTATTCAAAATGATAATGCTAGGGACTACAAAACTTAGGCTACAAAAAGCTAAGAATCCTATAATTTTTTTCAACAGCTTATTTTTGGTATAATTTTTCTATATATAGTGGGATTGCAAAAGATTGCCCAACAACTTCTTCAATGTCTCTGCCAATAAACACTTTTGGTTGATTGCATGTAATACTGACATGAATATTTTCTTAAAAGGATAGTCATATAGGGCATGGGAGTTTTCTTTTTATACTATAAACCTAGAATACAAAAAAAGAAATCCCAGTGGAAAATTTGAAGTGTTAATTGGGTAGAGGAAAATAGAATTGTTTTACTTGCAGAAGGCATCTAATTCTGGAATTATGTGAATTTGCACAAGGTGAGAAAAAGTGTATCACTTCCTATGTTCCCTTGAGCATAAAGTACATCATCATTGCACAGGTCCCTTTCCTTATATCTTGATTTTGCCAATATTTTTTAGTTAACAAGTGTTTTTATAAATATTATCTTACTTGAGTCTCAGGAGAACCCAATATCGCTTGTAGGGCAAGGTATTAAAACTGTTCTACAGATGGCATAATTAAGACGCAAATGTGAAAATCACATAGCAAATCCTACTTATAATGCACAGCTGAACTAAAGTCTTCTGACCCCAGGACCAGAGCTCCTCTTCTCTACTCTGTTTCCCATAATGTGTGTTTTCTTCATTTAATTCAAAAAGCTTGGAACTTCTAAGAAAACCCTAAGGACCTAGCTAGATCAGGAGCCTACAACACTGTGCTTATGATTTTGGAAACATCCCAGAACCAGATATAGTATTACCAAGGTCCAAGGCCAGTTCTCGTCATTCTAGTTTCAGATTGCCTTTGTTTTTTAAGGTAACAAAGATATTATTTACATTTTAATTCATCTTCCAGAGATAGAGGCATCTACACTGTATATGGGTACATTCAGTCTGCTATGCAGTTAATGAAGCATGATAACAAAACATTTCTGTACTAACTGCATGAATCAAAAAACCTGTACCTTAGGCCAGCCACTTGTAACCCAAGGGCACAGGAATTAGATAGCAATTATGTAGAGCTGAAGGCATTCTCATTTTTAGGGTTGTTTGAGAACCTGTCTATTGAGGGTAGGAATCAGATCTGTTTGGTTCAATATCATATTCCCAAACTGAGTATAGTACCTGGAACATAATATATATTCAGTAAATATTTGTTGAATAAATGAATAAGCAGATTCAATCATTCTTAGCTGGCCTATACCACCTGTAAGAGACTACATACCCATTACCATCTAATTCAGCTATCATCTATTCATTCAGTCAACAAATAGGTATTGAGTACTTTTGACATGCTGGATTATTTTAGGTGCTGGGGATACATAAGTGAACAAAAGTCACTGGGTTTATATTCTAGTAGAAGGCAGAAATAAACAAGACAAAAGCAAACATAATATGTATGATGGTGATTAGAGCTAAAGAAAAAATAAGTTAAAGGATAAGGAAGAGTTGGGTTGGTTTGCTTATTATAGACACAGTAGCCAAGAATGATTTCAATATATGGAAACCATTTCATGTTTTCATCCACTATACTGGGTGTCTTAACACTCACAAACTTCTGTATTTTATAGGTTTTTAATTGAATACTAACTAAAAATCTCTTTTCCAAGTTAGACACTGCTATACTTTCCTTTCCCCCTCACCTTTTTGTTTTGAGGAAGAGAGAGATGAAATTTTTCAGTTTATAATAGCTTTCAACTTTCTATCATACTTTTCAAAATAATTTTAATTTTGAAGAATTCCTCCAGTTCTTTTAAAGAATTAAAAGGCTTGTGAATGAATTCAGAATTTAGACTGTTGAAGTTCTTCCCGTACCATTATACTCATATCAACATGCATTTTATTGCTTCCTTTCTAATTCAGACTATTCATAAATTTATTTCTATTAGAGTTCATGCTCATAGTGTTTAAAATATACAAAAATAAACCCTTGTCAAATTCATAAGAAAACAAGTTTTGAAAATCTTATTTTAGCAAAGAATATATGTAATTTATCCAAACAATATTTATTGGACACCTCATATAATACTACTTTAGGCATTTGACATACATACTTTTGGCAGAAAATATTGTAAAATAAATATAGTAGTCTGAATTATTTAATGTCTTATTATTTTTTATTCCCATACTGAAAACATGCTTGATAATAAATGATTTTAAAACAAAATAGAAAAATCAGGCATTGGCAAAAAATCAGTTTTGCATCACATGATGTGATGATGATAAGATATAACTAGAATCTGCTAAATATTAAAAACATGTCAACAGGAATGCAACATAATAAACTAGGTTTATGGAGCCATAAGTTAAGAAAAGAAAAAGCGTTCCTTGGTGCAGAACTGAACAGTGTTTTTAGAGCATTTCTCCAGTAGGCACATATAGAATTAGAAAATCTTGGCAGGGATGAGAAATAAATAGCAATAAAAGGTTACATTTGAAAATCAGTGGACCATTCCAGGAATAACAGTAAAATAGCATGAGAACCTTTGATATGTTATTTACTAGGGATTAAAAACATTTAAAATACTGTCTCATTAATAATAAACAGGCATTTAACCTGAGGGAAGTAAAATCAGAAAAAAATACTTTTTTAAGAGAAAAAATTTTTAAAAATCAAGCTACATCACTGATAATTATATGGCACTTGACAAACAATATTTAGCAACAACTTATATTTAAAAGCCATAACATTGTGCCAAATATATTTCCGAACATGGTTGATTAAGCAAGAGGGAAATAACCAGTTATATCAAACATGTTCGTAGGTAATAAAGGGATTTAAAACTTTGAGAACTTTGTTTGGCAGTCAGTCATGCTCAGGGAAGAGCATATTCCTAAGTGTAAGACCTGTTAATGAGAGTTTAAGACCCTAATTTTGCTCTGAAGACCCATAGCCCTGGGCAAAACCCATTGGTATGAAGAAAACAAAGGGTATACAGTATCCCCTAACTCATTCTTTTTGATACTCTCCCCATGACTTCCTTATTTATTTTTTAATAACATCAATCTTACCCAAAGAAACCAAGGTTTACTTTAAGCAGCAATATTGCACACTGCAAAACAAATGTTTTCATATGCTGCTGTTTCCATATTAAAGAGGATGAAGGGATGGTGGTGTTTTCCTCCTCCAATTCCAGCTTGAATGAAATTATTGTCTTATTTTATTTGGCATAGCCTCCTTCTCTTCCTTTCCACCTCACAGTTTGTTTTTACTGTAAATATTCCAGAGTCTATAACTTTCCACAATTTAGGGGAAAATAAAAAAGATATAGTTCACAAACTCATCTGCATTTCTCCTAAAATCATCACACATCACTCAAATTGCAGTCCATATTCTGAATACAGCATTTCAAAAAACTTACACAATATGCAAGTACACAATAATGTTAGTACGCCGAATGAAGCTGAATGTGAGAAGGATAGAGGGAGGAGAACTGGGGGCACAAATGAAATCAGAAGGAAAGATATACGATAAAGACTGAGATGGTATAATCTAGGAATGCCTACAGTGTACAATGATAGCGACTAAATGTACAAATTAGAAGTTTTTACATGAGGAAGAACAAAGGAATGTCAATATTGCAGAGTGTTGAAAGTAGATGGTAATTCATATTTTAAAACTTCAATTTCTGTGTGAGACTAAAGTGAAAAATGTTTATTTGGTACCAGATTTATATTTTGGCTAGCGTATTTCCTAATATAACTTATATAGACAGTTTAATTGAACACCATAAGTACTTGGAACCTTGAATAGGGCATGAGATTTTGTAGGTTTGTCCAGAGGGATGCTCTGATAAATCCCAGAGTGATCTGAACAGTGAATAAAAAAGTATTTGCAAAATCCCTTTGGGGAAATGGTGAGACAGGGGAAAAATTCAACTTCCCCATTTGGAGAATTCCTGATATTCTCACAAGCAGTGTGGACAACCAAATCAATAGGCTGAGCCTTCAGTCTTGGAGTTTGTTCGTATGAAACTTATCCCTGCAAAGTATAGACTAAGCCTACTTAAAATTAGTCCTAAGAGTCACCCCCCCCCCAGAGAACCTCTTTTGTTGCTCAGATGTGGCCTCTCTCTCCAGCCAACACAACAAGCAATCTCACCACCCTCCCCCGTCTATGTGGGACATGACTCCCAGGGGTGTGGACCTTCCTGGCAATGTGGGACAGAAATCCTAGAATGACCTAGGATTCAGCATCAAGAAATTGAGAAAACCTTCTCAACCAAAGGGGGGAAGAGCGAAATGAGACAAAATAAAGTGTCAGTGGCTGAGAGATTACAAACAGAGTTGCAAGGTTATCCTGGAGGTTATTCTTATGCATTATATAGATATTACCTTTTTAGTTTAGGATGTGTTAGGCTGGAGAGAAGTGCATGAAAATGTAGAGCTGGGTTCCAGTAGCCGTGTTTCTTGAAGATGATTGTATAATGATATAGCTTTTAGAATGTGACTGTGTGATTGTGAAACCTGTGTCTGATGTTCCTTTTATCTACAGTATGGACAAATGAGTAAAACATACAGATAAATTAATAAATAATAGGAGGAACAAATATTAAAATTTAAAATATATATATAGGAAAAAAATTCATACCTAATAAATAATTTAGGACTAAAGAAATGATCATGGTGATGAATATACAACTATGTGATGATATTGAGAGCCATTGATTGTACACCATGTATGGAATGTTTGTATGTTAAGAATATATGTGCTTGTCCATTGTTTTATCAATAATAATAAAAAAATCTTATAGCCTGTTACGTGCATTTCATATTCTTTCTATAAAATTTAAACTGCAGATGTGAAAGGACATCCCAGTTTCTTCCATTCATGTAAAGCATACAACTTACCACATATAGATGCAAAGCAGAAGCAAAAGCAGCAGTTTACAAAACAAGCTTTCCTAGCCTTTAAGAACTCAAGAAGAAAACCTTTTCTATGGTAGTGACACTATGGGGAAGATAACAGGAATCACGACTAAAAGTTAAAATTCATGCCAGACACTGCTTATCAGCATTTCTTTCTCTTCCATATCTAAAATTCTTTCTGAGCTTGTTTTACAGGTGACCAAACTCAACTGTAAGGTGACCTACATAAGAAACACTTTCCCCCAAATGACCACTGAGATAGTAAAACAAAAAATCATCTTCCTCAGAACAAAGAGGATGGGAATGAGGAGTCATCAGAAACAAATAATATGTAAGGGGTCCCTCAAAAGGGAGATAAGATGAGGCCCACTGGCATATTTCTCGCATATATAGGCAGTCCTATAAACAGCCAACCCAAGTATGCCAATACGAATCCCCTCACTGTCTTCAGTTTCCTTTATTTCCGCCTTATAAATCTTCCTTAGTTTGTGGGTTGGGGAGACAGATTTGAGCTTGCCTCCTGTCTCCTTGCTGGTCAACTTTGCAATAAGACCTTTTCTTTTCTCAAAATGCTGGTGTCTGATTTCTGTTCACATCAGCCAGTGAGCCCATTGCTTGGTAATGGTACCCCCTGATTCCAGAGCACAAAGTTTCCTTGCCACCTCAAGGGGAATTTATACCTTTCTGTCTCTTCTCAACTGTTCTAGGAAGTCTGAGGAGGTGTCTGTCGTCTTAGCAGGTTCACTTATCTGTAAATAACCCTAGCACATTTTTAAATGCTTCCTGGAGACTGAGAGAATGCAGTTCAATTTCCTGTTGGTTTCAAAGGCCTAACATCCTTTCCACCCCCAGAAATCTTACTGCATCTGAAACCCTGCCCTTGTGCACACACCCAGCCCCCAACACGACACAATACACTCCCCCACACATGTATACCTCACTAAGAATGGCACTCTGGCCTACTAGCTAAACTGATAAATTTGGATGTGGAAAGAAGGTAAAAGAGAAAACAGTAAAGGAAAATTCTCATGGATTTATAGTTATTTGTGTGCGTATCTATTCTCATTTTCTGTGTTATAAAAGCTGTGAGAGCAGCAGTAGGGTTTATACTTCTATCTCTTACTACATCTGGCATGTGTTTGTTCATAATGGGGCTTAACATCCATGAACTAAATGGAAGCTTGCAGGAAGGCATGAGAGGATCAAATAATGAAAGAGAATAAAGGACATTTTTAATAAAGAGTTTCTTCTCCGCAAATTTCTGCATATATTTTGCAATAGCTGCATAATAGATTACCCCATAATTCAGTGACTTTAACAATATACATTATCTTATATTTTATGTCATTCATAAATTCAAGGAGCAGTTTATCTGGCTGCTGCTGGCTGTGTTTTCTCACAAGGTTATCATCAAGCTCTTGGCCAGGGATGCAATCACTTGAAGGCTTGACTGGGGCTGGAAGATGCACTTCCAACCTCTTGCATGTGGCTGTCAGCAGGAGGTTTCGATAGCTCCCTATGTGGGCCTCTCTATAAGACTGTTCACAACAGGGTAGCTGGCTTTTCCCAGAGCCAGCAATCCCAGGGAGGGAGAGGGCAAGAGAGTAACCAGGATAACAACTGCAGTGTCTTTTACAACCTAATCTTGGAAGTGATACACCATCACAGCAGAATATGTCCATACAGACCAATTCTCATACAGCACGGGAGAGGCTGATATAAGAGTGTGAACTCCAGGAGATGGGGATCATGAAGGCCACCTTGGAGGCTGGAGACTCTGACCTTTGTCTTTATCTTTTATTAATTTGTCGGTAAACATATACCATCATTTCTGAAAACTACCCTCTTTCAGCCACTATCTGTCCTAGTTTTCTGGCTGCTGGAATGCAATATATCAGAAACGAAATGGCTTTCAAAAAGAGGAATTTAATAAGTTGCTAGTGGACAATTCAAAGGCTGAGAAAATGTCCCAATTAAAACAAGTCTATAGAAATGTCCAATTTAAGGCATCCAGGGAAAAATACCTTGGTTTAAGAAAGCTGGTGATGTTCAACGTCTCTCAGCTGGAAAGGCACATGGCGAACATGGTGGCATCTGCTGGCTTTCTCGTGGTTCTACGAATGGGACTCTCTCCAAAATGTTTTCTCTTTTAAAGGATTCCAGTAAGCAATCCCACCTTTGATGGGTGGAGACACACCACCATGGAAATCATCTAATCAAAATTACCACCCACAATTGGGTGGGTCACATCTCCATGGGAACAATAAAAATGCTCCCACCCAGCAATATTGGATGAGGATTAAAAGACATGCTTTCTGGGGTCCACCACAGATTCAAATAGGCACACTATCCTTAGCCCACAATCTTGAACTTGATCTTATTTCATACTTTCCATCGTCTACTCCTGATCTGAGCCAGTTTGCCGCTTGAGCAAATATAGAATATAGTCCAATCAAATCCACTACAAAGTAAAACACTGTCATCAGTTTAGCTCTATCTTTTCATCTCTTTAATTTTTTAATCACTGAAGATTTAGAAAAATCTCTTTTCTAAGGCATCATGACTCCCCTTAATTCATTTCTTCATTAACATTTATTGGTCATCCAGTGTCTATTTCCTGTTTTCCCTCTTACTTTATCTATCAGCCCTAGAGCTAATCCCTTTAATGTTCCTTTTTAATGTTCCTTATAAAATCCCTAGTTTTTCCTCCATTTCTATCTCTTTCCCTTCAAGTATGTAGGTCTGGTTTTCTTTCATCTAAAAAAAAATTATAGACAAATACCCTTCTAAGCTACCACCCAAGCCTGCTATTTTTTTTTTACTTTTTTATTAATTAAAAAACTTAACAAAAGAACATTAATATATCATTCCATTCTACATATACGATCAGTAATTCTTAATATTATCACATAGTTGCATATTCATCATTTCTTAGAACATTTGCATCGATTTAGAAAAAGAAATAAAAAGACATCAGAAAAAGAAATAAAACGATAATAGAGAAAAAAAGATTATACAT
>PVIY010020328.1:0-44248 GCA_004026745.1 Myrmecophaga tridactyla | reverse complement strand
ACTCAAAATGGATCAAAGATCTAAACATTAGGTCTAAGACCATAAAACAGAGGAAAATGCAGGGAAGTATCTTATAAATATTATAATTGGAGGTGGTTTTATAGACCTTACACCCAAAGCAAGAGCACTGAAGAAAGAAAGAAAGAAATGGGAACTCCTCAAAATTAAACACTTTTGTGCATCAAAGAACTTCATCAAGAAAATAAAAAGACAGCCTACACAATGGGAGACAATATTTGGAAATGACATACCAGATAAAGGTCTAGTATCCAGAATTTATAAAGAGATTGTTCAACTCAACAACAAAAAGACAGCCAATCCAATTACAAAATGGGAAAAAGAACAGACACTTCTCAGAAGAGGAAATACAAATGGCCAAAAGGCACGTAAAGAGATGCTCAACGTCCCTGACCATTAGAGAAATGCAAATCAAAACCACAATGAGATATCATCTCACACCCACCAGAATGGCCATTATCAACAAAACAGAAAATGACAAGTGCTAGAGAGGATGTGGAGAAAGAGGCACAATTATTCACTGTTGGTGGAAATGTCAAATGGTGCAACCGCTGTGGAAGGCAGTTTGGCGGTTCCTCAAAAAGCTGAATATAGAATTGCCATATGACCCAGTAATACCATTGCTAGGTATCTACTCAGAGGACATAAGGGCAAAGACACAAACGGACATTTGCACACCAATGTTTATAGCAGCATTATTTACAATTGCAAAGAGATGGAAACAGCCAAAATGCCCATCAACTGACGACTGGCTAAACAAACTGTGGTATATACATACGATGGAATATTATGCAGCTTTAAGACAGAATAAACTTATGAAGTATGTAACAACATGGATGGAGCTTGAGAACACTATGCTGAGTGAGACTAGCCAAAAACAAAAGGACAAATACTGTATAGTCTCACTGATATGAACTGACATTAGTGAATAAACTTGGAATATTTTGTTGGTAACAGAGACCATCAGGAGATACAAATAGGGTAAGATATTGGGTAATTGGAGCTGAAGGGATACAGACTGTGCAACAGGACTGGATACAAAAATTCAGAAATGGACAGCACAATACTACCTAACTGTAATACAATATGTTAAAACACTGACTGAAGCTGCATGTGAGAATGATAGAGGGAGGAGGGCTGGGGACATAAATGAAATCAGAAAGAAAGATAGATGTTAAAGATTGAGATGGTATAATCTAGGAATGCCTAGAGTGTATAATAATAGTGACTAAATGCATAAATTTTAAAAATGTTTTTGCATGAGGAAGAACAAAAGAATGTCATTATTGCAGGGTGCTAAAAATAGATGGTAATTAATATTTTAAAATGTCACCTTATGTGTGAGAATAAAGCAAAAAACGTTTGTTACAAAATTTATATTTTGACTAGTGCATTTCCTAATATAACTTATGTAGACGGTTTGATTGAACACCATAAGTACTTGGAATCTCAGGTAGGACATGAGATTTTGTTGGTTTGTCCAGAGTGATGCCCTGATGAATCCCAGAGTGATTTGATCAGTGAGTGAAAAAGTATTTGCAAAGCCCCCTTCGGGGAATGGTGAGAACGGGGAGAAATGCAACTTCCCCAAGTTGAATTCTTGATATTCTCACAAGCAGTGTAGACAACCAAAGCTATAGGCTGAGCCCTCAGTCTTGGGGGTTGTTCATATGAAACTTAACCCCCCAAAGGATAGGTCAAGTCTACTTAAAATTTAGGTCTAAGAGTCACCCCCAAGAGAGCCTCTTTTGTTGCTCAGATGTGGCCTCTCTCTCCAGCCAACACAACAAGCAATCTCACCACCCTTCCCCTGTCTGCGTGGGACATGACTCCCAGGGGTATGGACCTTCCTGGCAATGTGGGACAGAAATCCTAGAATGAGCTGAGACTCAGCATCAAGAGATTGAGAAAATCCCTAGAATGAGCTGAGACTTAGCATCAAGGGATTGAGAAAACCTTCTTGACCAAAAGGGGGAAGAGTGAAATGACACAAAGTGTCAATGGCTGTGAGATTCCAATAGAGTTGAGAGGTTGTCCTAGAGGTTATTCTTATTCATTAAGTAGATATCATCTTGTTATTCAAGATGTAATGGAGAGGCTGAGGGGAACTGCCTGAAAATGTAGAGCTGTGTTCCAGTAGCCATGTTCCTCGAGGATGATTGAATAATGATATAGCTGTCACAATGTGACTGTGTGATTGTGAAAACCTTGTGTCTGATGCTCCTTTTATCTACCTTGTCAAGAAACGAGTAGAACATACGGAATAAAAATATGTAATAGGGAGAACAAATGTTAAAATAAATTTAGTTTGAAATGCTAGTGATAAATGAAAGTGAGGGGTAAGGGGTATGATATGTATAATCTTTTTTTTCTGTTATTGTTTTATTTCTTTTTCTGTTGTCTTTTTATTTCTTTTTCTGAATTGATGCAAATGTTTTAAGAAATGATGAATATGCAACTATGTGATGATATTGAGAATTACTGAATATATATGTAGAACAGAATTTAAAAAAACAATCCTATGAGGCAAATATCATTAGCACACCCATTTTAGAGTTGAGGAAATCGAGCCTCAGACAAATAATTTGTCCAAGGAAAGCTATAGAAATGGAAACACATGCACACAGCATTTTAACAAGCAAGTCAAACATACATAAAGATATACACTCTTATATATGTAGTTCACAATTTAAAAATAATGAAAACAGCCATAAACAGCACTTTTTTTTTAGTGGAAATAGTTAGAAGTCCAAAAATAAAGGAATAATTAAATAAATTTTGTTTTATCAGCTTGAAAGAATATTATATAGACACTAAAAATCATTATAAATAATATATGGAAATATGGGGAATATATAAAATATAATGGTAAGATAAAAGTTACAAAATATAATTTGCATATATTTACCGTTTACAGCTTTGTAAAGCATAGAAAGCAAAAAAATTAAAAATGCTATATTACTGTGCTGGGATAATAGATGACTACTTTTTTCTTTTAAAAAAAAATGAGTAAGGGTTGTGGGGTCTGGGCGCGTGCGCAGAAACTCCCAGTTGGGTCGCGGTTTCCCCGCGCACTCCTCTAGGGCGATAGGGGGCGCGCGTGGGGCGCGGAAGCTTAGCGAGCTCGGTTCCTTTGGGAGCTTGTGCGGCCCTCTGAGACTGGAAGGGAAATGGAGCTAGAAGCTGAGGCACAGAGGCACACCCTGACAG
The DNA here is from genome assembly GCA_004026745.1 of Myrmecophaga tridactyla. Taxonomy (NCBI): domain Eukaryota; kingdom Metazoa; phylum Chordata; class Mammalia; order Pilosa; family Myrmecophagidae; genus Myrmecophaga; species Myrmecophaga tridactyla. The sequence goes on along the minus strand of PVIY010020328.1, from coordinate 41,020 downwards.
AGGGTCCGAAGCTTTTGGCGCCAGGACCCTCTTTTTCCCGAGCTAGAGCGCGCACCAGTGGTCTGAGTGGCAAGTGGATTGGCCCAGGGCGTCTAACTTCTGCGCGCCCCATGAACGGTGCAGGGGAGCGTGGAGAGATCCCAGCTCCAGGCCCCGCGTGGCAAATGTGCAATCCCAATATGTCTGTATCCACTGATGGTCTCTGACCACCTCATGGATTCCCACTTTGGAACAAGAGACCCTGGTTAGACCAAACAACTTTTGAAGTTGTTAAAGTCTGTTGGCATGCAAAAAAAAAACATACAATGAAAGAGGTTATATTTTATCTTGCCTAGGATACTATGGCTAAACGATTTTATGATGTGAAGCAGCAATGTATTATGTGCTGTTCAAATGATCTTCTAGGGGATTTGTTTGGAGTGCCAAGCGTCTCCTTGAAAGAACACAGTGATCTACAGACTCTTGGTAGTAGTCAATCAGCAGGAACCATCAGATTCAGGCACATCTATGAGTGAAAACAAGTGTCACCTTGAAGATGGCAGTGATCAGAAGGATCCTCGCAAAGAGCTGCAGGAAGAGAAACTATTCTTAAATTTGTTTTCTAGACCAACTACCTCATCTAGAAGGAGACCAATTATGAGACAGAAGCAGATTCAGATGAATTCACTGATAAATGACAAAGAAAGCACCACAAATCTGAAAGCATTTCCCTTTCCTTTGATGAAAGCCTTGCTCTGTGTGTTATCCGGGAGATATGTCATCAAAGAAGTTGTAGCAGTGAATCAACAGAGGCTCCATCAGATCCAGATCTTGATAATGGTATAAGTGAACATTTTGGTGATTGTTTGGATTTGGATTCAATTTCAGATCAATTTAGTGTAGAATTTGAAGTTGAATCTCTCAATTCAGAAAATTATAACCTTAGTGAAGAAGAACAAGAACTCTCAGATGAAGGTGACAAGGCATATCAAGTTACTGTATATCAGGCAGAGGAGCGTGATACAGATTCATTTGAAGATCCTGGAATTTCCTTAGCTGACTATTGGAAATGTACTTCATGCAATGAAATGAATCCTCCCCCTTCCACCGCATTACAACAGATGTTGGGCCGTTCATGAGAATTGACTTCCTGAAGATAAAGGGAAGGATAAAGGGACAATATCTGAGAAAGCCAAACCAGAAAACTCAACATATGTAGAAAAGGGCTTTGATGTTCCTGCTTGCAAAAAAATGACAGTGAATGACTTTAAAAGGGCCAAGCATTGAAGAAAATGATGATAAAATCACACAAGCTTCCCAATCCAAGAAAGTGAGGACTATTTTCAGCGATCAACTTCTAGTAGCATCATTTATAGCAGTCAAGAAGATGTCAGAGAGTTTGAGAAAGAAGAAACAGCAGACAAAGAAGAAAGTGTGGAATCTAGTTTTTCCCTTAATGCCATTGAACCTTTTGTAATTTGCCAAGGGTGACCTAAAAATGGTTGCATTGTCCATGGCAAAATAGGACATCTTATGGCATGTTTTACATGTGCAAAGAAGCTAAAAAATAAAATAAAATAAATAAGCCCTGTCCAGTATGTAGGCCACCAATTCAAATGATTGTGCTGTTATTTCCCCTAGATGACTTGTCTATAAAAGTAAAATTATATTTCTAACTACATAACCCTAAACATTTAGACAATTATTTTGGCAACATGATATATTTTTATTTTTTTATTTTTTACATATGTCAAAATGAGAAAGTATATCAGTGCATGTAGATTTCTCTTTAGTGTAATTTATCTACTTGGGGAGGGGGTGGGTGTTAGTGAGTATTCACTTCCTTTTAGGAAAATTCCACTTCTGTTTGTATTTTATATTTGGGTTTTAATGTAATTTGAATTGGTTATATAGTTCCTTTACTCCTACCCTTTATTTTAAATAATTTCCACTTATCTTAAATGAGAGGTATCTGATTTTTTAAAAACATAAATAGAACATTTAAATATAACTTATCTAGTGCTCCATTGTAAGGAGATAAGTTTTTGTGAAAGGTTTATATTTGAATTTTAGATACTCTTAAATCTTCTGATCCTTAGTTTCTCTTCTCTTTCAGAGCTTCTTAAAATACTCTTTACAAATAAATTTAGTTTGAAATGCTAGTGATAAATGAAAATGCCCTCAAAGTAAGGGGTATGTATAATCTTTTTTTTTTCTGTTATCATTTTATTTCTTTTTCGGTTGTCTTTTTATTTCTTTTTCTGAGTTCATGCAAATGTTCTAAGAAATGATGAATATGCAACTATGTGATGATATTGAGAATTACTGGTTATATATGTAGAACAGAATGATATGTTAATGTTTTTTTTGTTCTTAATTTTTTTAATAAAATTTTTTTTTAAATACTCTTTATAGGTGAAACAGAAATTGGTAGTTACATTTAGTGCTATAAAGGTAGAAATGGACTACTTATTCTCCAGCCTTTTTGGTATGGTAAGAGATAGATGGTGATGATGTTGTCCATTGAAAAGTCTTTGTGAATAGCCATCATTTACCCACAGGACAGCTTTTTTTAAAAATATTTTTATTGTAAAAACGAAACAAACATATAAACATTCTTGACATACAAACATTCTATATATGGTATACAATCAATGGCTCACAATATCATCACATAGCTGTGTATTCATCACCATGATTATTTTTTTAAACATTTGCATCACTCCAGGAAAAGAAAGAAAAAAGAAAAAACTCATATATACCATACTATTTACTCCTCCTTCTCATTGACCACTAGTATTTCAGTCTACTCAATTTATTTAAAAATCTTTGTTCCTCTCATTATTTTATTTTTTCTTCATATTTTTACTCATCTGTCCATACCCCAGGTAAAAGGAGCATCAGACACAAGGTTTTCACAATCACACAGTCACATTGTAAAAGCTATATCATTATACAGTCATCTTTAAAAAGCATGGCTACTGGAACACAGCTCTACAGTTTCAGGTACTTCCCTCTAGCTACTCCAATACACCATAAACTGAAAAAGGGTTATCTATATAACACATAAGAATAACCTCCAGAATAACGTCTCGACTGAAATCTCTTGGCCACTGAAATTTCATTTTGTCTCATTTCTCTCTTCCTCCTTTTGGTCAAGAAGGTTTTCTCAATCCCTTGATGCCAGGTCCTGGCTCATGCAAGGATTTCTGTCCCACATCCCAGGGAGACTTACACCCATGGGAGTCATGTCCCATGTGGGAGGTGGGGGTGGGGAGGGCAGTGAGTTCACTTGCAGTGTTGGCTTAGAGAGAGAGGGGCTACATCTGAGCAACAAAAGATGTTCTTGGGGGTGACTCTTAGGCCTACTTTAAGTTTCATAGGGGTGAACCCTAAGATAGAAGGCTCGGTCTATTGATTTGGTTGTCCCCACTGCTTGCTGGAGTATCAGATATTCTCCAAATGGGGAAGTTGACTACTTCCCCCTTCTCCCCGTTCCCCCAAGGGGACTTTGCAAATACTTCTTGTTCACTGTCCAAATCACTCTGGGATTTTTCAATGTGTTCAATTTTTCAAACACTAACCTAAACAAACCAACAAAATTTCATACCCTATTCAAGATTTCACGTACTTATGGTATTCAATTAACCTGGCCATACAAGTTAAATTAGAAAATGCACTAGCCAAAATATAAATTTTGTACCAAATAAACATCTCTCCCTTTAGTCTCACACAGAAGTTGAAGTTTAAAAATATGGATGATGTCATCTTTCACCCAGTCTTCTGATATACCTTAGTCCTATCCAGATCAGCTTCATTCATATCTCTATTCGATGTCTGATCACTTTTTCAACCTTTTAAGCAGAAGACAACTTTTTTAAAGCTGGAGTAGTCTAGCGTGGGTATGGAGGTTATAATTTCAGGATTTAGAGGGACTCTATTGTTTCTCTTAAGTAAAAAACGATTTAAGATACTTTGAAGTACTTCTTGGGTTACACAGTCCCTATTAGCTGCCTAGGTTTCCGACCTTTGCTTAAGGCCAGATTTGGAAACCTGTAAAGTCAGAAAGATTATTCAGAGGATATATAAAAGAACTATTCATTTAAAAAATAGTTGAGGGTGGCCTACAGTGGCTCAGCAGGCAGAGTTTTCGCCTGCCATGCCGGAGACCCGGGTTCGATTCCCGTTGCCTGCCTGTGCAAAAAAATAAAAAATATTGAAACAGTCAACTTTTCTCTAAATTATCCAGAAATTACACATCACTTCTCTTCAAGAATGGCAGGGTCAGGGCGGCTGCTGTGGCTCAGCAGGCAGAGCTCCAACCTGCCGTGCTGGAGGTCTGGAGTTCGATCCCAGGTGCCTCCTGCCCATATGCAAATTAAAAAAAAAAAAAAAAGAATGGCAGGGTCATAGGATTCTAAAACATCTCTCAAATTGTGTACATTAACTTACTGATCTATATTTATATACTAGCCTTCAGCAAAATAGTGGAAATAACCAAACCTTTAGACAAGTGCATTTGAGGTTTGATTTAATAAGTTTCCATTTTTTTCTTTTAGGAAAAGACAGGTTGAGGCCAATAAAATCAACTGAACTATGAGTTTAGAATAGAACTGAGGGATAATTTTACCCAGCAGCCTTGTGTGTCCATTACTAGCAGTAGATTGTTATATATAGATTTCAGACAGACAAAACATACATACACACATGAGTTAACCTTGTATACATATATAAGCAGGAAACAAATGGCTGAAGGTATCTACTTAAGCCAGAGCTATTCTCAAATACAGTAAAGCTTAATTAAATGGAACTTATGATACTTCAACTAGAACTAAGCAGAATACATCCTAAGAAGAGTTAACAGTATAAGATAATTTAATGTACATTCAGAGTATATGTTTGCAGTGATTATGCTGTTTACAAAACATTCTAAATGCCTATGGATTACTAATGTAGTCTTGATTGTCTAAATTTTTAGGGGTTATCCTAATTTGCTAGCTGCTAGAATGCTATGTACCAGAAACAGAATGGCGTTTAAAAAAGGGAATTTAATAAGTTGCAAGTTTATAGTTCTAAGGCCATGAAAATGTCCCAGTTAAAGCAAGTCTACAATATGTCCAAATTAAGGAAACAGCGAGAGGTTATTTTCACTCAAGAAAGGCCAGTGAAGTTCAGGATTTCTCTCTCAACTGGAAAGGCACATGGTGAACATGGCGACATCTGCTAGCTTTCTCTCCAGGCTTCTTGTTTCATGAAGCTCCCCCAGGGGTGTTTTCCTTCTTCATCTCCAAAGGTCTCTGGCTATGTGGGCTCTTGTGGTTCTTGTGGCTCTCAGGCTGTCTCCAAAATGTTTCTTCTTTTAAAGGATTCCAGTAAAGTAATCAATACCCACCTGGCATGTGTGGAGTCACATCTCCCTCTAATCAAAGGTTAATATCCACAATTGGGTAAGTCACATCACTGTGGAGATAATCTAATCAAGTTTCCAACCTATAGTACTGAATAGTAATTAAAAGAAACAGCTGCCTCCATGAGATGGATAAGGATTCAAACATGGCTTTTCTAGGGTGCATAATCCTTTCAAACTGGCACAGGGGTATTATACATATATTATTTATTGATTTACAAATAAACAATTTATTAAATTATTTTTAAAAAGCAAAAATGGATGACACTCACTTACCATGATGGGCTGTAGTCAAGCACTTCATATATATTATCTTATTCTATTCTTTCCACAATCCAATGAAGTAGGTACTATTATCATCCTCACTTTACAATTAAGGAAAGGGAAACACAGAGAGGTTAGGTATCTTGCCCCAAATCATTGGTAAGTGGCCCAGCTAGTAAATCGCAAAGCTGGCATTTCAACCTGGGTGCCTGGCTCCAACACCTGTGAGCTCGGTTATTATCTCTAGTATTGCTACAATATTTGTACAGTTTAAAAGTAGAAAGAAGTGTTCTGCAGGCAAGAGCAACTTAATGTTCAAGTCAGGGTCATTCTTTTTTGTTGTTGTTGTTTTTAATCTTAGTTTCCAAATATTTTCTTCTTCACTACTGAGCAAAATTCTCAAAATCAGTACCTACTTTTTAGCTGCCAGGGAGCTGGCAGTAGTTCACAATTTTTAAAGCTCATACTCTACATACTCCCTATTTTAGTTTTCTGGGGTGCTCAAGCAAATACTATGAAATGGGTCAGTTTAACAATGGGAATTTATTGGCTCGTGGTTTTGAGAAAATCAAGGCATCATCAGTGTGATGCTTTCATCCCTAAGACTGGTCGCTTGAAACTGGCCGCCAGCAATTCTTAGTCCTTTCGGTCCTCCATTGTGACAATACACACAGCAGTCTCCCCTGGCCTGCCCGTTGTCTTCCAGGTTCCCTCAAATTTCAGCTTCTTGCTTTCATGAATTTCTCTCTCTGTGTCTGAATTTCATTCCCCTTATAAAGAGCTTTGGTAATAGGATAATGACCCATCCTAATCGGGCTTGGCCACACCTTAACTCAAATAACCTCATCAAAATATCCTACTTACAATAGGATCACATCCCCAGAAATGGATTCTATTTAAGAACATGTTTTTATGGGGTACATACAGCTTATAACCATCACAGTCCTTATGATAAAACATGAGACCAAGGTCATCATCTTCTACCAGCAAACATAAGCGTGTTTCTGAAGGATGGTGAATAGCAAATTTCTAATGTTTTTGTAAATCAAGAGTTAGTCCTGAGAACCTCCGTGGGACCTATGTAAGTAACATATTAACCATTCCTCATTACCATACAGTAGGACTCTGTTAAAATAATATTAGATAAAACTTACCCAAATTTATGCTGATAGACTGAGTAGATGATGAGGCAATAGAGGATCTGGAATATAAGAGAGCAGGGTTTGGAACTTGGTGCTAATATTCACTAGTTCTTGGGCCTTAGACAAGTTATCAGTTCCTCACTTTCTTCATCTGTAAAATGGAAATAATATTTCCAAACATACCACTGTTGTGAGAACTAAGATTATATCCATAAAACAGCACAGTGCCTGACACTTATAGCAAACATTCACTATATGAGTTGCTATTATTGTTATCATTTTTATCATTTTTAATAAACTTCAATGGGATTGTTGTTGGGTTTAGCTCCCTGGATCAGATGGATACTCCACACCTGAAAAATAAACTTCCATTGCAAATGCAACTTAATCTTATTGCAAATATAGGAAGATGCAAGGTTATGATTTGGTAAGTACCAGCTCACTGATTATCAGATTCACAAGTATCGGGATCAAATGAGGGAAAGTCTCCATACATAATTACCTACTACCATTGAGCAAATACCTATACCTGATCTCTCTCACTAATGGAATTCCATGTCTTCCTAAGCACTCTTCAGAGAGAAAGTAATGGGTCTGTTTAGTCTTTTATGACACTTGGAGATGGCAAGCAAATTTTAGAGTTGATTGGCTTCATAAGTTACCACTTTTTCAAAGATTCATTCTTTGGTGCCAGCCATGCTGCAAAAAAAAAAAAATGTCTCACTGTTTGAGAAAATGTGCATTCCTTTGTACCCAGAGGGAATCCTGCTGAATGTATACCACCTCTAGGATCTACTGAACTAAAGAAATGTTTTTCTTCCAATTTATATCAGTGGAGTAGACTAGAATGAACACTGGGCCAAAGGAGAACCTCCTTTTTTTTTTTTTAATGTATTGAATCTTTCACTCCCTCAACTCCTACACAAATGAATTTAATGTAGTTTAAACAAAAGACCTATATATTATTAGACAGATCCTGGCCCTCCCCCTATACCCACCACCCATCCCAGGCAGCCATTTCCCTTTGACTTAAGGACTGTAATAAAAAAGGGACACAGTGTGCCACCTTGTGAACGGGAGAAGATGTGCAGTTTTCTGAATGCTACCCTCAGCACAAGTTGGAAAGGGAAGAGGTAGCTGAGGGCTGCAGACTCCAAGGGGCATGATGTGCAATGTATTTTAGGATGTGGAGATAAAGAATAGTGAACTTGTAGTCAATGAACCTGTTTCTGCCACTAACTACCTGAGTAAACTTGAGCAAATCATCTATTTCCTGGGGACCTCATCTGCAAATGAGAAAGGTTGACCAGGTAATCTACAGGCCATTCCAGCTTTTCCAATGTGAGTCTACCATAGGAGAAAAATCGTTTTCTCTCTGATCTTTTGATTAGCCTTCAGGTTTCCAATTCCTTTTGCCTACTACCACATCTTGTGAAATACAGCTATCCTCTTATTACTCCTTGCAATAAAACATGCAAAACCCTTCACAAAGGGGAACTTTGCCTGCTTTTCTTTGCTTATTCTCACATTACGTGCTTAATTAATTCATTACAGAAATATTTATTATTGTTCACCATGGTTTCTCCCTGTATTATGTACTATTCCAAGCACATGGAACTACCACTTACAGTTCTTCTAATACAACAGATTTTTTGTACTGCGTGCCTTTGCTTAAGCTGTTCCCTATGCTACAAATGCCTTTTCCCCATTTTCCTCCAGACCAACTCATCTTCATCTCAGTATAAAAGTCATCTCTTCTCTGTAATTTCCTAGTGAGCCATCATCTCTGTTTTCTAAGGCTCTGTACCTCGATTACAGTTTATAGCACACTGCTTTGAAATGATTCGTGTAATGAGATGATATCTTGAAATGGTCAGAGGTGTAATTTTTCCCTGCAATTTCCCTTCTCCTCTTCTCCCACCATTCAGACTTTTTATATGTACCATCCTCAGGATATGGTTACTATTGAAAAGATGAACAAAGAAAGGAAGATTAATTGCACCAATTTGAGTATCAAGGTGGGCTTGTGCAATCCATAGTGAACTGATGAAGCTAATAGCTATGAGAGAAAATGTTCTTAAGGTTTCAAGCGCTGTACATTTTAAATACAAAATCCAATATTTGTATCATAAGGAAAAGATTCCAGAGTGAAGAGATGAAGACCCAGCTATAATCACTCCATCCTTACCTCCACCACAGACTAGATAGAAGTTACCCACACTAGAGAGTTAGAAATCTGTGCAGGGCCCCTGCCACCTACCCATCCTCAAGCCAAGTCCCAGGTGAGAATTGGGTAGTTGGGGATCTATATAGTGGGAACCTATACCCCACTTCTTCTCTAGGACCTAGAAGGGAGCAGCAATGGAGTTGTGCTGGGGACGGTAACATGATAGCAGTAAAGGACAAAATGTGACGTGGTGTTATTTGGGCAAGATATGGGTGTTTGGCATGTGGGAGGCTCTGAATTTCCCCAGAGCTGCCCCAAAACTATTTGGAAGCTCCTGTGTCCCCAAGAATTTAAGAGATAGATGAAAGACAGGAGTCAGAACAGGCAGGATGCAAAGTGACTGCTACAGTCCTAATGTCCAGAGACTCTGTGAGTTGGCTACTATCAACTTTTCTTTGTATTCCCAGGAGCTAGCCCAATGACCAAAGTTGTTCGCTTTATAAAATAAATGTAGCCAGGAAGGTGGAGCAGTAAACAATTACCAGGGAGACTGAGTTCTATTTGCACTATATTCCTTAACTTTCCATGAAACCCCCAAGTATCATGAATAATAACTCTAATACAGGTGCTCTGATGAGGAAATATGAAAAACAAATGACAGGTATATAGTCTTCAAAATTTTTAGAGCTAAAGCTCTTTGAGTAAAAGCTGAGACTGGAAATGAACAGCTGCAGTATTTTTCAATCATTCATACTTTATTATATTAGCACTTGGTATATTAACTTTTTTCCCAAAAATTTTATATAATCAATCAGTCATAAATACAAGACACTTTCCTTACAAATACAAACATCCAATAGTTCAGGTCAACCTCCCCTATATTTAATGAACACTTAATAAACATATGTTCCAGATCCTGCACACCCCACCTCCACATGAATACACGGTGATTCTATTTTCTGCTATTTCCATCTCTACATGAAACAGAGCTCCCGAGGAATGACCCTGATCAGGGTTACTGCATGGCTAAGAGGTCACCAGAGAGCACAAATGGGATGAGCCAAGGGCTTCTCAACACTCTCCATCCATTTTCAGAGGGGCAGGACATTGGAACATTTCAGGACGATGTCACGATTCTGAAGCATCCCAGAATGTTAACACTTTATCTATTACAGAGCTCTGAGAATTCCATGCAATCTTATTAGAAGTACTATGAAGCAGAGAGAATTGGGCAACAGGCAGGAGCTGTCACAGAGTGCTGGGTATGGAGTGGCATTTCTACAGCTTCTGAAGCTGGGTTGATGTCCAGCTCTCAGGCCACATGGCGGACAATGGGGGTGACGCAGGTGCAGCCGACGGTCACCAGCACCTTCTCCAGTTGGAAGGAGCGGGAGCAGCCCCGGGGCTCCCTCCGGAGGACAAGGAACTCTTGCTGGATGGGAACAGAGTTCATGGAGCTGTCTTCCTGCCCCTGAGCATTGATGCAGCCTGTGTGCCTGCACCGGGCCTCTGCAATCTCTGAGGGGAACCGGTGGGGGTCCCAGGTGATACTGCGGGAGGAGTAGACAAGAGCAGAAGATGAGGCCAGGGAAGTGCAGATGGACAGAGGAGTAGAGTCTTGCAGCCCTGAGCACTCACCTGCAGGGAGGCTGCAACCCAGACCAAAACCCTGGAGCCAGGTGGTCCAGATTCACGCACCAGCCTAAGACAGTTGCTTCACTCCTTAAGCCTCAGTTTCCTTAACTATAAAATGGAGACTCGAATATATCTCTCTTATGGGATTGTGGAGAGCAGTCCCAGTGAAACAAACATATAAAACACCACATTGCAAAATGCTAACATTCAATAAATGTTAGCTGCTTTATTTTATTTATATTTGTAGTGGTGGTGTTGTTATTTGTATTTTATTCACCTGTTACCCAGAGATTGGACATCTTTAGTAGGTCTCCCAATATACAGTCCACAGGGCTTGCTGCTGGGAAAGGAAAACCAACATCTATTGCCAGAGTGTCTCCAAAGCCCTAGAGAACTGTGAATTCAGTACCTTCTCTTTATTTCTCCCTCAGAAGGGCCCTCTGCCAGGAGGCATAAAGACTGCCAACCTGCTCTTGTACACACTTCAGTCATGAAGGAAGCAATGGGGGCAACCCCAGGAACCCTGGAATCTGTTTCCATACATATATTTGAAGAGTATGGGTTGAGTGCCTGGTCTTCCAAGAACCTACACCTTAAGATAAATTCATGAGTCTGTACCCTCAAGATCTCCATCTGGCATCCCTTTCTCCTCCACTCCTCCCTTCTCCCCACTCCTTGAAGACCAAGGTCTAATTAGAGTGGATCTCTCTAAATTGATTTTTCTGATTCCCACTTATCCCCATGCAGAGATAATTATGTGAGCTGCTTTGAAAAGCCCTCTCTACCAACATAGAAAGTTTGTAATTTCAACCTAGGATTGCATGAAGAAGGAAAAGGCAGAGAGTCGATGGAACGTGAAGCAAAATATTAGGACCTTCAACCACAACAGCGGACATAGTCCACAACTAAACAAAACAAACAAAAAACTGTCAATTCCCAGGTAAAGCAGGATTTCTGCCTTTTTTAACAAATGAATGAAGATGAGTGCTTTGATTTTTATTTTTCTGTATTTTCTAAATTTAGTTTTTATCTCTTTCATACTTACTTGTAATCCCAAGGGGAAGTGGAGCGGTTCTGGAAGTCATGTGAGAGGTGAGCCCCCCGGTTTTGATTGAGAATGCGAATGTCAACCCTCACACTGTTGTCCTCTAGAGGGGGACAGATCCCAGGCTTTTGGGGAACAGTTTCCCCTGCTTTGAGGTTTCTCCGAGCTGCACCCTCCCTCAGGAAGGTGAGCTCCAGCAGAAACAGCAGCAGGAACTTGATCTGGAAAAGAGAGGTGACATTGGTTAGAGATTCTCACAACCCTTGCTGACAAGAAATATCACATGCTCCTGCTGAACTTGGCCTTCTTGGCCCTTTCATGGGATCCAAATTTCTCTCCAAACTTCAGATCTTCACCTAGAAATGGGAATGGTCATATCTGAAACCCTCAGGGTGCCAAACTGAGAACAAACTTCATTAGCCTGATGACTGAAGCCCTCCACAGCTGGAGAGTTCCCAGTGAGACAGAAAGATGTCAGAATCTTGCACTGGATTTGAATCTTGAATCTTGACTTTCTCACTGAGACTCTGGTTTCTTTTCTTTCCAATAGGATAATAATACTTGCCTTATAATATTATGACAATATTAAATGAAATGCTTTATATAAAGCACCTATAAATCTGTCTAACATAAATAGATACCTAATAAACGATAGCTTTCATTTTTAATGCCAACCACGTATTCCATGAATCTTCCAGAAAACCTTCCTCCTACCCATCCCTTACCTAAGAAGTGCTGCACCACCTCTGTCTATTGAAATCCTATCCTTGCATCAAGGCCCCATTCAAATGTATTCACCTTCAGGGACTGTCCCTAAGCTAGTTCAATCAGACTTATGTCTATCACCTTTAAATCTTAAAGAATTTACCATCAGCATTCAGACAGCTTTTTTTTTTTTCTGTCTCCTCTAAATGTAGTACTTGTGTTCATGTCAGAGCTACATCCATTAGTTTGTAAGTCCCTGCAAGAGAACATCTCAGAGAATGGATGCTCCATAAATATATTCTGCAGAAGTGAACAAATGAACAAGATGATATAGTTAAACAATATAGACTAGTTCAATCTGTTAACAAAAAACATTATGCAAAAACAACTAAAGCAAAGTTCCAATTATCCATGCTAATTGAAAGCAGAGGCACTAGTGATACATGACAAAGAATATGGAAACTATTTCTCTTTACCTCTGGAACATATAGTTTTTATACTTAGATTGAAATATCAGTTTGCTTGGTATTCTCAAAAGGCACAAAGAATGAAAGTGCTCTGTGAATACCTAACTAAAAGAAGAGCTGAAAATCTTTCCAACTTCCCTTTGCAACAACCATAACCATTGCCTCATTCACCCCACCATCACCACCTTTCCTTATTGAAAAAGGATATTGCAGACTCTCAGCATACTGCAGGACAATAGTGAAAGCTGAGCTGTGTTCATTCTCTGGGTTCAAAGTTGTTCAGGCTCAAACCTTCCATGAGTTAAGACAGAGAAGGTGATTAGATGTGTTGGTTTAAAAGGGCCTCGCTTTTATATTTGGCAGATGTTGGGGGCAAGAAATGATAAGAGTAGATGAAAAGGTCATGGTTGACATGCTAAGATAGTTGATACAAAAAGAGAAGTTGAAAGCAAGATAGACCCAGATAAGTTAGAGTGAGGCTGGGTTGCCTTCAGAAAATCAGCAGCCACCTACCTCCATCCTACAAACATTTATTCATTTAACATCTATTTCTTGAGTTTCTTGTGTGGTGGCTCAGAGCACAGGCTCTAGAGTCAGATGTCATGGAATCATAACTCGATTCCAGGACTCTCATAGCTGTGACTCAGCTTCTTCCACTGGAAAACGTGAAGATTAAATGTGATGATCCATGTAAAGTATTAAGAGCACTGCCAGTACATGATAAGTAGCTCTTATTAAGAATCTACCATGTGTCAGCATTGTGCTGATGATTCGCAGTGGACAAGATAGACGTGGAATTTGCCCTCATGAACTTCTGTCTTGACAAAGTGTTATGCAGGTTTAGAAAACAAAAAGGATGCCTACTTAAGTAAGGAATCCTTAGTTAGCTTCCCAGCCTATCAGGTGCTTCCTTATGTTTCTTAAATGAATTCCTCCTTTGCATTTTCTCTTTCCTCTTCTGTATCATATTAACTGAATCATTTCTAATTTTCATTATCAAAGCTCTAGAGTAATTATACCTTGGCATTATATGATCAGGCAATAATTATCATCTTTCTAACAACTCATTATTATAACCACTTATATTCTTAGGGTGTTTCAGAAAACACTTTATATCTTTTTTAAACACAGGATTCTCCCAACTACTTTATGAAGAAGGCAGAACTAACACTAAAAGCACCCTGATTAGACAGATGAGGGAGTTGTGGACGAGAGGAAATAAATAACTTGGTTGAGTTCACCAGCCTGTTAGTGCCAGTCTGATGCCTGGAACCTAAATGTCAGTGGTCAGTGCTATTTCCACTTCAGGTCAGTATTATTATCAAGAGATAGCACCTCATGGTGTTAAATCTGAGCTTTGTCTCATTAGAGGAACTGAGTGTTTTAAGCAATGCGACAGCTGTATCAGAATTGCATGAGTATTATAAGTCACATGGCCCTTTATCAAGAACTAGACAATGTCTGAAAATCATCTAGCTTGCACCACGAAGCTTTTTATCTAAAACTGTAGACAGCGGTGGTTATGAAAAACAAGGTTGTGGCCTTAATGAGGCTCCTATTGGTTCTTAAGAATGATACATGCAGCATTTCTCTGAGAATGCAGAGCATTTTAGAAACTTAAGTTCATATATGCCACCTAGAAGGAAGGTAAGTAGGTATTATTCTTCTTCCATAAAATAATAAGTAGAGGCAGGAGGAACCATAGCTCAAGGTGGGCAGGAACAGGACACCAGCTTTGAGTCCAGCTTCGTTCCTCACTGTATTGTGAGTCCACCTGAGAGACTATCTCATCTGCCTCCCAAACTTAGCTGAACTTTGTGCTCTCTCCCATGTGGAAGTGGACTCCAGAACTTGGTCAGCTCTTATAGGCCATGAGAATTTGCCTAAACTACTTCCTGAGATTGCGGTACCGGCCTGAACCTCCCAACCTCTACTCCTATTCTGATACTGTTATATTTTCTTGCTGACTACTCAACAGATTTCTTCAAGGTAATCAGAAATAAGAATGGCTTTGGAGCCCAAAATTACTCAGTAGATTTGTTTGGACACAATGGCTTTACATTCAGAAATCTTGTCTCTGAATCTTTTAGAGAGACACAAATTGTACTTGAAATCAGAAAACCTAATCCACAGCTCAGTTTTTGTGCATCCAGTATCCACTGATATAAAATAAATCACTTATTTTTGTATATATGTTATTTTCCACAAAGAAGAAAAAAAAGTGGATTGTGATGATAGGAAAAAAAATGTTTTCTTACTAGCCTCCAATGTTCTAGAGCAGCTAGAAGGAAAAATCTGAGATGATGGTATGCTAGCCCATGACAAACTCTGGGATCTGTCCTGTACTTGTTAAAGAGTGCTTTGAAAACTTCTGCTTTTTTCTTTCTTTGCTTTGTATAAATTATACAATAAAAAAGTTTAAAAATAAAAAATAAATCACATAATTTAATTAAATGTTTTTCTTTATGTGTATTTGGGGAAAAGTAATCTCTACCCATTTTACTGGGCTAAAGGGATAAAAATAATACTAATATTAATATTAATAACTAAAACTTATTAAACCTTTTTTCTATTCTTTGCAATCATTGTATATTAGAATGGCCAAGTTAACTAAAAATAAAGTATGAACAGACCTGCCATTTTAGTTGATAAATTAATCAGTCTCAATTATATTGACTAATTCTTTCAAAAAAAGCCTGAGGGATGTCATCACTATTCCCACCATATAGATGAGGAAACTGAGGCACAAAGGTTAACTTACCCAAAAGCCCATGTTTAGTAAATAGTTGAGCCAGGTCTGTCTGACTCCAAAGCTATGCCCCTACACACGACATTTTGCTGAATTTCTAAAGCTCTAATCTCTAAAACAATATCTAAATATAAAATTCTGTTGTCATCAGCACTGTCATAAACCATTTATGAAATTCAAGCTCTTTAAGTTGATTGGATTGTAAAAGGAGGGGGGAAAAAAGAATTATTTAAGCCAATTAATATAGTGAGTGACCTCCCAAGCCCTGTTTTTATGTTTTTTTATATTAAACTTCTCCCCATCTTACATAACTAATGTCAGACAAGATTGTGGACCAAGAGAAGGTAAATTCCCATTACACCAACATCCCTATCTCCATGAGGAATAGAGGAAGCAAAAAATAAATCAGCTTTCAGGGACATGGGAAAAGTTTGTCCTATAGGAGCTGTCCAAAGTTCAACCTTGGGAGAGGGGACTTCATTTCCTCCAGTCAGGCCATTTTTTATCTACTTGTACTCTGAGGGAATTGAGGCAGGCCCCAGCCTCTTTCATTAAATATATATCCCTTAAAACACTACCTAAGCTCCCACCATGAGAAAAGACTTTTAGACTACCCTAATTCTAGGGTAGGGCCACAGGAGAGAGCATGTCCAATTGTAATGCCAAGAATGGGGCAAGTAAACACCAACTGTGTGAAAACACTAGGTGAGGAGCTACGTTTTGTACCCCATTAAAACTGTTGCTATTTTTTTTTCTACCAGATAGGAGTTAAGAATGTCAGCTTTGTTTTTGAAAGAAATGACCCCCAAAAAGACCCCAAACAAGCCTAACTCCATAGAAATCAGCTTTTCCAAATTCCTAGCAATGAATGTGCCCAAACAGCAATTATTTATACTCACCATGGCTGTGTCAGACAGAATGGCCATTGTCGTTTGGTTCTCGTGGCTTCCTCTAGCACTTTCTGTATATGTGTGTGCCTGTGTATGCCTGTGCGGTGTCAATGCGAGTACCTCTTGGTTTTATAGCAATCACTGTCCCTGTTTTGAATGACCTGCTTACTGTGTCTAAGTTGTGGTTGACCAAGAAGTACTGACGAATTTAGATTTTTTTTTTCTATTTGACTTCCTGAAGGATAGTCAAAAGGGGGGCTTAAAAAGGGATAATAGAAAAAAGAACCAACTCTCCTTTTCTTCTACCCCACTTCCACCCTTGTTGCCCTAAAATTATAGCAAAATTCTTAACTAATTTACTACAGAGATGAACCAAGTTATGAATTATCATCATGACCTTTTATGCTGTTCTACAAATTGATGACAACCATTGTCACACACCATATGTTCTACTTTCTGGTTTTCAACAGTCATGCAATTTGGACTGTGATTTAAATGGGAGATAAATCATCTCATTTAGAGGAACCTTTGTGATAAACCGGAGGACTATCTTTTGCTCCATTTTATGGATGGGAAGACAAAAGAAATGAAGAACATCAATGAGAGATTGATCAAAACTGTCATACCCTTAGTAGTTTTGTGGTCCTTCTGAACTTGTTCCATTCTTAACCCATGGTTGGACCCCTACTGGTGCTTGATAAATAATATTCAGACAACATATAAATGACCATTTTCTTGGATGCCTCTGATTAAGAAGGATTTTCTTTTAACTGAAATGAATTAGCAAGTAGACGCCTTTAGGTGCTCAGATGTGTAATTCTAAATGAGATGAGAAATGTTAATTTGTCTCAGTTTAGTTCAGGTAAACAAACATTTATTAAGTACATGCTATATGTCAGGCATTGTACCCTAGAAATACCCAGACATCTCCAAAATAATGGTAACTTACTTTTCTATCTCCAGAAAGAACAGGTGAAATTGCACATACTCTTTAAAAAGGTAGTGCACATTCCAGCAAGCAGAATTATTTCCCTCCACAGCAACATGTTTGAACAGCTCTGCTCCATTTTCTTTAACTGAAGGAAATAAAAAAGGAAGCTACTCTTGATCCCTTGGAAGGGCCTCTGAGATGGATCAAAATGCTTCTGTGATCATGAGACCTTCATCCATACTTCTCTCCAGGCCCGTGAAGTTTTCTCTGCTCTTCTCCTCTGAGACAATCAAAAGCTAAACTCCTACAAGATTTCCATGAATTATCCTCTCAGGATCATTCCCTTCCTTGTTACCTCAGTGCTCCTATTTAATCTTTCTCACTCTTGATATATATTGTTTTAAGAAGATTCTGTGGTGCCTTCATAGATCTCAAGTGAACTAGACACCCAAGCCAATAGTGTCTACCAGACTCCTTCCCCAAAGATACAATCTAAATGAAAGCATTCTGTGTAGACTTGGCTTCAAGACAAGTTCCCTAGCTGATCCCTTCTATACTGAAACCTCTAAATCCATCTTAGAGATTTTTAAAAGCATTTTTATTGTGAAATATAACATATATACAGAAAAGTGAGTAGCTATAGAGCAAATTTCAAAGTATGGTATGGGTTATGGTTCCACAATATTTCCTTTTGGCTGTTCTAATACACTAGAAACTAAACTATATATATATATTATTTATATATATTTATAATTATATATAAATTATTTATATGTTATATATATTTATATTTATATATAAATTATATATAATGTTATATATTTTTATTATATATATATATATATAAAATGAGTCAGTAGTCATAATCCTTCATTAAATCCTAAATTCCCAGTTACAACTCCTCACTCTTATTTGATCATTCTCTCAGTCTTCAGAGATATTTGGGCAATGACCATTCTAACTTCCTTCCCTTGAAACAGGATGTCAACGTTATAGGGTAGAGGAATGCAATTGGTTATGTTCTGGGAGAGGTTGGTACCTCTAAGTTTCAGGACTTCTCTGGCATAGGAACAATCTGGAGTTTTAAGTTTCTGAAAAAAAAATTTAACAAGTAAAACTTTTATAGAGTCTTAGATAGAGCCCAGGGTTTTCTTCAGGGTTTTCAGGAATACTGTTGGTTGGGGCTTAGCATACTATGGCAGTTTATAGTATCTGGCTAAAGTTTGTTTAAGTATAACCTCCAGAATGACCTCTCCACTCTATTTGAAATCTCTTAGTGACTGAAAATTTATTTTTTTTACACTTCATCTTAGAAAATTTTAAAGCTTCATCAGATATGTTCTTCCATTCACACAGTGAAACTAGCTCCATGAAATCAAGAATGTTTTCAGGTTTGCTTGTATCATTCAAAATATGCAATAGACCCTTAACTGCACATTAAATTGAGTGAGTTGAGTAACCCCCTTTCTTCAGCAGCCTCCCCTCCTTTCAGAACCATACCTCAATACAGAGAAGGATACACTAGCTCCCTTGAAAGAAGAAACAGGTAAATTCACTTTGAATTAAAAGTACCTGATTCCATATAAGGGAATTTACTGGATTGTAGGAGAGAATCTTTCTCTATCTAAGAAGGAAGCAACACTGACCTTTACAAATCAGTGGTCACATAGTTTTCCCTTTTCAGAGAAAAAAATAACTAAACTATCAAGCTGCCAAACTAGCAACTGGCCATCATCAAATTTTAATTGAATCAACGGACCAAGATCATTATTTCATCTAACATTTCTTGAGCACCTCTTCTATTGTAAATAATGTAGTAATACTGGGGACACAGTAATGAATATATAATGAATACCTGATTGGCTATATGGAAAACCTTCCCTGAATGACCCTGTACCTCCCACGACGCAAGCTGTTGCCAGTTTGAAAATCCAATAATGCAAGTGGAGCTTTCATTCACTGACCTCTAGGACATTCTACACACAACTCCAACAGTCTAAGGAAAGAGACCCAGAAGACTTGTTGGTTATAGAAATGGGTTACACAGAACTTCATATGTGGTTAAATTCCACAGTTGCTCAAACACCAGATTCAGCAAGGTTTTTTATGCCCTCTCATGTGTTTGAAGTTGAAGTTTTTTTACATGTTTGTGGTGCTACAATTAACAGGTAGGCACAGTCTCTATTTCAATCCATCTTAACATCGAATTATGGTGGGAGTTATTGTTTAATAAATACTGAATTTGTGTTTGGAGTCCTGTTAATGGATGGTGGTGATGATAGCCTAAAATTATGAATGTAACTAATTTATTTCTTTTTTCAATGCTCATGCTTTGGGTGTATGGTCTAGGAAACTGCCTCCCATTACAAGTTTTATAAGATACTTCCCTGCATTTTCTTCTAAAAGTTTTATGGTCTTAGATCTAATGTTTAGGTCTTTGATCCATTCTTGAGTTAATTTTTGTATAGGGTGTGAGATATGGATCCTCTTTCATTCTTTTGCATGTGGATATACAGTTCTCTAGGTACCAAGAGACTATTCTGTCCCGGGTAAGTAGGCTTGACTGCCTTATCAAAGATCAATTGTCCATAGATGAGAGGGTCTATATTTGAACACTCTATTCAATTCCATTGGTTAGTGTGTCTATCTTTATGCCAGTACCATGCTGTTTTGACCACTGTAGCTTCACTTTTTGCTCTTTCTTCTTTTTTGATATAGGCATTTAGGGCAATAAATTTCCCTCTTAACACTTCCTTTGCTGCATCTGATAAATTTTGATATGTTCTGTTTTCATTTTCATTTGCCTCGTAATATTTACTGATTTCTCTTGCAATTTCTTCCTTGACCCACTGGTTGTTTTAGAGTGTGTTGTTGAGCCTCCATATATTTGTGAATTTTCTGGCCCTCTGCCTGTTATTGATTTCTAGCTTCATCCCTTTATGATCTGAGAAAGTGTTTTGTATGATTTCAATCTTTTTAAATTTATTGAGACTTGCTTTGTGACCAAGCATATGGTCTATCTTTGAGAATGATCCATCAGCACTTGAGAAAAAGTTGTATCCTGCTGTTGTGAGGTGTAATGTTCTATAAATGTCTGTTAAGTCTAGCTCATTTATTTTGTTAGTCAAATTCTCTGTTTCTTTATTGATCCTCCGTCTAGATGTTCTGTCCATTGATGAGAGTGGGGAATTGAAGTCTCCAACTATTATGGTAGATATGTCTATTTCTCTTTTCTATTTTCAGTGTTTGCCTCATGTATTTGGGTCCATAAATATTTATGATGGTTATGTCTTCTTGTTGAATTGTTCCTTTTATTATTACATAGTGTCCTTCTTTGTCTCTTTTAACTGTTTTACATTTGAAGTCTAATTTGTTGGATATTAGTATAGCTACTCCTGCTCTTCTCTGATTGTTATTTGCATGAAATATCTTTTCACAACCTTTCACTTTCAACCTATGTTTATCCTTGGGTCTAAGATGCATTTCCCGTGGACAGCACATAGATGGGTTTTTTAATCCATTCTGCAAGTCTTTGTCTTTTGATTGGGGAATTTAATCCATTAACATTTAGTGTTATTACTGTAAAGGCAGTACTTTCTTCTATCATTTTGCCTTTTGAATTTTATATGACATACCTAATTTTTCTTCTTTTTACCTTTGCTGATAGTCTTCATTTCTACACTCTTCTCCACACTTCTCTCTCCTGTCTTTTCCTATCTGTCTCTAGTGCTCCCTTGAGTATTTCTTGCAGAGCCAGTCTCTTAGTCACAAATTCTCTATGATTTTTTTGTCTGAAAATGTTTTAATTTTCCCCTCAGTTTTGAAGGACAGTTTTGTTGGATATAGAATTCTTGTTTGGCACTTGTTCTCTTTTAGTAACTTAAATATATCATCCCACTGTCTTCTTGCCTCCATAGCTTCTGCTGAGAAATCTATGCATAGTCTTACTGGGCTTCCCTTGCATGTGATGGATTGCTTTTCTCCTGCTGCTTTCAAGATTCTCTCTCTCTCTTTAACATCTGACATTCTGATTAGTAAGTGTCTTGGAGTACATCTATTTGGATCAGTTCTGTTTGAAGTACACTGCACTTCTTGGATTGGTAATTTTAAGTCTTTCATAAGACTTGGGAAACTTTCAGTGATAATTTCCTCCATTAGTTTTTATCCTCCTTTTCCCTTACCTTCTCCTTCTGAGACACCCACAACATATATATTCATACGCTTCATGTTGTCATTCAATTCCCTGAGTCCCTGCTCTTATTTTTCCATTCTTTTCCTTATATTTTCTTTCGCTTGTCAGATTTCAGATGCCCCATCCTCCAGTTCACTAATTCTATCTTCTGCCTCTTGAAATCTAAAATTGTAGGTTTCCATTGTTTTTTTTTATCTCTTCTACTGTGCCTTTCATTCCCATAAGTTCTGTGATTTGTTCTTTCAGACTTATGATTTCTTCTTTTTGTTCATTCCTTGCCTTCTTTATATCCTCCCTCAACTCATTGATTTGATTTTTTATGAAGTTTCCCATGTCTGCTCAAACATTCTGAATTAATTGTTTCAACTCCTTTATCTCATTTGAATTGTTGGTTTGTTCTTTTGACTGAGTCATATCTTCAAATTTCCTAGGTGGGGAAATGGAGGGGTATGGGAACATACTTTGTGTATACTACTGAAGTTTAGTTGGTATCAAAGCAAATGAGATTTGTATAGATTTAGGATGTGAAATTTAAGCCCCATGATAACTACAAAGAAAATATTGGAGAATATGCAAGCTCATAGAGTCAGAAATTAGAGTACAGGCGGCTAAGGGCAAGGGATGGTGGGGAATAGGGAGTTACTGCATAATGAATTCAGGTTTCTTTGCAGGAGCTGGGAAAGTTTCAGTAAGGGAAGGTGGTGAGGGTGCTGCAATATCGTGAACATGAGGAATCCCATTGAATAACATGCTTGGGAGAGACTGTGTTGGGAAAACTTATGTTATATATATGGGAGGAGAAAAGGTCCAAAGGGATATTATTGGATAATATAAGAAAGTTTGAACACAGAGTGTGAGCTTTACACCAGTGTTGAATTGCTTGAACTTGATAACTGCACTTCAGGTGCTTACATAAGTGAGTATCCTTGTTTTTAGAAAATGTGTATGGCAGTATTAAGTGTTCAAGGAGATGATGTATACAACCTACCCTAAAGTGTTCAGGAAAAGGATTGATAGACAGACAGATTGATAAAGAATAATAGGGCCAAAGTGGCAAAATGTTAAAATTGATGGAATTGGGTCTCTAAAGTAATAAGGGTATGTCGTAGTTGTCTGTAAGGGGGTAGTTCTGCAAGTTTGAAAGTATTTCAAAATAAAATGTTAAAATAACAACTTTTAAGGAACATTTGAAGAGAGAGTTTGTTATTATTTGTCAGATGAAAATGCTGGGCCAAGGTCATTGTATGCTGATATTTGTGGGAATAGGAATTACTTGGGGCTCAGGTAAATAATATATTTTTCTATAAAACACAGAAGCTCTCTCTCTCTATGTCTCTGTCTCTCTCTTAAGATGGTAGAATTTCTGGTCTCCTGATGAAAAAAATGAAGAACCTCTATAAAGAGCTGTGGGAGGACAGAGATTAGGGAGGGGGTATTAGAAGCAGAAGTCAATAAAAAGAAGGGGAAAAAAGACAGGTAAGGAGTTTCCCTAGCATGCTGTGTGAGAATCCTGGGGGGAATGAAATCAAGGGCCCTGGAAAAAGTTTCATATTGAACAAGAAAATTCACAATTCTCAATCCATTCTATTGACCTGTGGAAGTTTTTGCCCCAGAGCCTTTTCTTCTTGTTTACAAAAACACCTTTTATTGGATAGCCACACTGTCCAGTATGTGTCACTCTTTTGGATATTTATTATGGGTAAAAAGAAGGGAAATAAAGCATTGTCTAAAAAAGATGAAAGTGACAACTTTCCCCTATTCGGGAGAGTCATGAACTTTATGCCAGACCAAATGACACTTCCGTTTTGGAGAAAATTATGTTGATGGTCTCTTTGGAATTACAAATCCAGCGTGAAGACAGAGAAGTATATCCCTACACACAAAAATAAAATGAATTTTGAGTTACCCCTAGAGAAGAGGAGAAAGATGCCAATAAGAAAACTCCAGCACTTGGTGGCTAGGGAAGACTCAAGAGCCTAGTATTCAATTGTTTCCTTATCTACACGGTCCATATCTAAGGAAAATTTCTTTACACACTAAACAGCCCTATGCTCCTGGTGCTTTTGGAGGAAAAAGGAAACGTAGCAATGTCTCACGCAACAAAGCGTGATGTGAAGAGAGGACAGCAGCCTCAGGAGGGAAGGCAGTGAGAATTTGGAATGAAAACAAGCACCATCTACCACCTTTTCCAAACTAAGGAGGGTCCTTTTGTTCAAAGTTATATCCTGCGATCAGCAGCATCTAGCTTATTAGCACCTGGAAGCTTGTTAGAAATGTAGAATCTTGGGCCCCTCTCCAAACCTATTGAATCAGACTCTGCATTTTTACAAGACTCCCAAATGAATCATACCACATTAGAGTTTGAAACATAGTGCTTTAGGGAACACTATAGAATGTATTGGACTTCTCATAAAATTACAATGGGGTTCACTAAATGCATTACATTTTCTGAGACTAAATAGGTGAGAGTCAAAAAAAAAAAAAAAAAAAAACTGAGAGTCAAGTATCCTTGAAAGGAACTGGTATTAAGAAAACAGAAGCCTTAAATCTCAGATCTTCACTCTGCCAATAGCTAAGAACCATACCTATTATCCTATGCCAAAATGTTCTTAGGCAAGTGTGAGGGTGAAGAGAATAGGAGAGTGAGGTTGTTCTACCTCAAAATTCAGCAGTGGTCTCTTTCCTAGCATAACTTGACAAACCACAGGCTAGCTGAGGATCCACAGTGTTTCGTGCAAACTTTCACTTACTCAGCAGTCAAGCTGATTTCCTGCATTGAAGTGGATCAAATTAGTCAGCATAATACGAGAATGGGGTTGACTGGGGAAAGCCCGGGTGAGTGTCTATGAAACACTATCGAATTTCCCTTGATTCCCCTCACGAAAATTTTTCCTCACTTTGTTTCTTCCATGTCATAAAGGAACCAGGAATCAGCAACTTTTGTTCCTACACTTATGCCCAATAACACTGGCAGCCAATGAATTTTGGGGGTAGTAGGTAACAATGGCAAGTCCAGCCTCAGAAAGATAACTTTTGCTCCATTCTTACCTCTAAGTTAAATTACCAGTTCCTTAAGCATTGGCCCAAATCTAATGTATAGTCCCAACCTAACATTACAGTAAGTCACCTTCTCAAAATGTCCACTTTTGCCTAACTGGTTTCTCAGCTTCCATGTCACAACAATTTTTGTATTTCTGAGCCCTTGCTCTCTCTGGGCAGTTCCTTTTTCCAGGAATGACCATTTCAGTTTTCTCTGCTTATTTAAATTCTACCCAAACTTCAAGTCTCTTCCATTAAATCTATCTCCTGACCCACAACTCACTTTCATCTTTCCCTCTTCTGAACTCTCGACTCGTCCCATGGCATTTCATTTAGGAATGAGAGACAACTTCTCTACTGTCCATTTGAACTGTTATGTCCTTTGGTTGTTAATTTTTTTAAGTGTTCATCCCTTATTTGTTCTACCATTTAAAGGAAACAGCTGTTTTGTACTTTCTACCAGCAGTGTTCTACCCATAGCTGGGGTTCAATAAATATTTGTTCATTTGATTTAACTTGAAGTTGATACTAGTTTATTTTTTTCCACATATCTTCCTACTTTTAATTTCTTTTAATCCCTTCAAGCCTCCATCTTCAAGT
Source organism: Myrmecophaga tridactyla (assembly GCA_004026745.1). Classification (NCBI taxonomy): domain Eukaryota; kingdom Metazoa; phylum Chordata; class Mammalia; order Pilosa; family Myrmecophagidae; genus Myrmecophaga; species Myrmecophaga tridactyla. Next base: position 15,808 of record PVIY010020328.1, on the reverse strand, counting down.
AAAGAAAGGGATTCTCTCTGAGTCTTCCAGGGCCATTTTTCTGTTCTAACCCTGTCAGTTCCTTAATAAATTGCTGCCAATCTAGCATGAAATGATTAAATAGTCTTAATGTTGTATATAAAGCAATACTGTTCTCAAATTATTTTCTCATGTTATTTTGATTCTTACAATCTCACAAGGTAATCATGATAAATCTTATTTTACAGATTAAGATATTGAGACCTAAAGAGTGTGTGAATATTGCCCAAAGTCACACATTAAATAGCAACACTGAAACCCAATGCCATGTCTTCTGACTCCAAGTCCAGAAAAGGAAAAATAACTTTTCCCAGATGCAGGCTAGAGAATGAGGGGTTATCAGAGAACCAAACTTGCAGAATGAGCAACATCTTCTAAATGATGTGTGGGGCTGGAATGCAGATACCTGAGCAACTTTGCCCATTCTCTGAGGATGAGAAATGAAACCAGTTTCATTTTTTTATTCTGAACTCTTTATAGCCCATTATTTTATACACATTTACCTGTATATGACAAAATAAAAGGTAGTAAGATCAGGCCAGGTAGTTTAATTGGCAGCTCTTAATATGCCTGTCATTATCGGTAAAAGAGTATATTGTGGTGGAACATTGCCTTTCTGCATTTGCTATGTTAATGACTGGAAGAACTTTTAAACAATTTATTAAGGAACTGACAGGGTTAGAACAGAAAAATGGCCCTGGAAGACTCAGAGAGAATCCCTTTCTTTACTTGAAGATGGAGGCTTGAAGGGATTAAAAGAAATTAAAAGTAGGAAGATATGTGGAAAAAAATAAACTAGTATCAACTTCAAGTTAAATCAAATGAACAAATGAACATAACTCTGAATTGCAGGTACTACTAAATGTATTATGTGAGAAGTGCATGGTATGAAATCTTAACAATATGTTTGAAATCTTAACCAGAATAAATTTGGCAGTTAAAAAAAAAGTAGAGAGGGAAGGGAATGATATCCAGTGTCAACAAAGAGCACTCTTTATACTTATATGTGGGGATATAAATTGGTAATTTATACAAATCTAAAACTTTAACATAAATGCTCATATTTTGGTCCAGCAATTATACTTCTAGTGAATTATCCTAAGGAAGTAAAATTTGGCAAAATCTATCCAAAGTATTATTTATATTTCTAGCATTTATAGTCATGAAAAACTGGTAATAATGGATTCCAACTATATAAGCATATCTAAAGGACACTGAGTGTATGTTTTCTCTGGGTAGCTGGATTATAGGTGTTTGTTACTTTATTATGGTTGCTTTCTAGTGTTTCCCTCATGAAAATATGCTGGCTTTTTTAATAAGAAAAAAATATCAAAGCTGTTTTTGATTTTTAAGCAGGTGGAAGGTCTTCTGCTTCATCTCAGAACCAGGACCCACAGACATTGTCACACTAGAACTCCACTGCCATGTCCACCAGGTCCACTCATAGATGTAGACTTGACCACTTCTGCTCCCCACGGCATTCCCAGCACTTAGAATCCTTACGGGCAGCAGCAGTTAGAACACAGTGGTTAGTTTAGATCAACTAGTCTACAGTTTGAATCTGGACTCCACTACTTATTAGCTATGAGACTCTGGGCAAATTATCTGATTCAAACCCATTTCCTCTTCTATAAAATTAGGATGACTTATATTACCACCTCATAGTTTTGTGGTAAAAATTTAATGAGATAGTTTATTGAGTGCTTAGTACATAGTAAGCACTTAATAAATGGCAGCTATTAGAAGGGCCACCCCCTCCAACCTGCTTGAATGACTAAGTGGGTGAAGTTATTTCTGGGAAGTAAAAGTTTGTTTGGGAGCTTAGAACCTATGCACGACCCTATGTTATCTCTAATTTGCTTAGCTTTTTATTATCCATTAGGGTTAATTATGACATGCAAATGTTTGCACTTATTCTGCAATAGGAATTTCAGAAATCTGACTACCATAAGGTATGTTTTATCAGTCGTAAAAAATACTTGAAAAAAATAGAACTATGCACATGGTTAAATTCCACTTCCTGCTTTTAAAGGACTTTAAATTTGATCAGGCTTTATTATGGCTCTCATTCAGGTTTCCATCCACTTAAATAGAATAGCATCATGCATATGCATGATGACAGGAGCTAACCTTTCTACAGTAAGGGTAAATGCTGGTACTTAAAGATAGCAAGGTTTAGCTTGTACAAAGAGTACCTGCTGAGAGAACTGTTATCAGAATGGTAAATCTCAGGAGAGGCTAATATCCTTCTACAGGCTGCGAGAAAATACTCAAGATTTAATCGTAAAAATATTTAGGAAAAGAATTTTGAATCTTAATTCTCTCCCTTGAGGAAAGACTGAATGAGCTAGGATTACATGCTGGTTAATAACAGAACAGCCAGAACCCAGGACCTATCACTAAGGCATCAGACCTGAAAAAGAAAGTGAATTAGGTCTATATTTCAGCAAGTTAAAATGAAATTAAACAAAATTTAATTTTGTTCTGAAATTTTTAAAGGAATTAAACAAAATCCCTGGAGATAATCAGAAACATCTTGGAGTGCTACCCACAAAGTAGAGAAGTACAGAAATCACTGCCTTCAAAAGGTATATTTAACAAGATAGAAAACTCATTAATTTTTTTCACTGTCCTTTCAGTCTGACAAGCCTCCCTAAGAAGCCCAACTAAGTTTTTTCAAGTGGTATCAGGGAGAACATTTTTTGTGGGTAGATCTCACACTGGATGTTGAGAATCATACCCATTACCAGAAGGGACCTCAGAAAGTCCCTTGTTCAACCACCTCATTTTCCAGAAAAGAAACTAAACGCATCCCTCTAAGAAAGTGGCCCACCTGGCTTGGCATGGACCTCAGTGTCAGGAAAGGAACTTGAAAGCAGCACCCTTACCTCCCAGAGAAGGGCTCATTTCTTCCTGACAACCTTTTGACTCTCTGATGAAATTTTCTGTGTAATCTGTACGAAGTACTCCTCTATCTACCTAGCTGGCTCCTGATGAAGAGGGAGAGGTGAAGTAGCAATAAATCGAAGACTCACACAGAGCAGCTCTTAGACTGAATCTAAGGCAGCCAACATACAGATGATTTCCTGGACCCCATTTCACACTCACATTAGGCCATGAGCCAAATCCTTTGGGTAGATCTCACCTCAGTAAAAGTCCAGATCATTAGAACAACTAGTGTCATCTGAAAACTCCACAGGAGAAATAAGGGAATAACCTACCTATTTTTGGTCTCGAGGGGTTTTTCTCCTTTCTTCTCCTCCCAATTTTCCTAATGATGCAATGATGCTGCCTCATAGGGCTGTTGTGAAGACTGAGTTAACATTGCCTGTATTGACCAGAAAATTTCATTCCTGGGGAGAAAGCCTACGGGCTAATGATACATGCTAGAGGTAAAGATCCTCTCTGTGGGAAGTGCACAACTACACTGACAGGAGGACCAGAACCATCCAGGGAAGAGTTCATGAATTCGAACAAAGGTGAAATCATTTTATCTGGTTTTGATTGAAGGATCATGTTTCTTTTTTAATGCTTATCAAAATGAGTCATTTTGTTTTAGTGGAACTTGGAATTTGAAATAATATGAAACCATAGTGGAGTAGTTACATACCAGACAGGCTTTTACCACTGGCCAAGAGTTATGTCTCAAGAAGCCTACAAGACTGTAATTACACCCACTTTATAGTACAACTCAAAATTTACCTGAAGCTACTTGGAAAGTAGGGATTCAATCCCAGCAATGCTTATCAGATTGTCTTTTCTTTTGAAAACCATGCTTTCATATTAACAGTTCATTTAACCAGAAGCATCACAGAATAAGGTATTGTAATTTTTCAAGATGCTTAACAACTTCATTTATGTTGCTGTAAGTTAGGAAACTATACACACAAGTTTTTTAAAACTCAATGTAAAGATCCACCAAGACATCCTAGAATGAGCTGGGACTCAGCATCAAGGGATTGAGAAAAACTTCTCGACCAAAAGGGGGAAGAGAGAAATGAGACAAAACAAAGTGCCAATAGCTGAGAGATTCCAAACAGAGTCAAGGGGTTATCCTGGAAGTTATTCTTATGCATTAAATAGATATCACCTTGTTAGCAAAGATGTAATGGAGAGGCTGGAGAGAACTGCCGAAAATGTAGAACTGTGTTCCAGTAGCCATGTTTCTTGAAGACACTTATATAATGATTTAGCTTTCGCAATGTGACTGTGTGATTTTGAAACCCTTGTGTCTGATGCTTTTAGCTACCTTATCAACAGACAAGTAAAACATATGGAATAAAAATAAATAATAGGGGGAACAAATGTTAAAATAAATTTAGTGGATTGAAATGTTAATGATCAATGAAAGGGAAGGGTAAGGGGTATGGTATGAATTTTTTTTCTGTTGTTTTTATATTTCTTTCTGAATTGATGCAAATGTTCTAAGAAATGATCATGATGATGAATATGCAACTATGTGACACTATTGTGAATCACTAATTATATATGTAGAAAGGAATGATCATATGTTAAGAATGTTTGTTTGTTGTTATATATTTTTTTAATTTATAATAAAAAAGATCAAAGATGATGTTTTTATAACAAAGATGGAGTTATACAGAGAAGACAGGATTTAATAAATGAATATGATTGCTGAATCATTAAGTTGATATCTCTTTTAGTCTCCAGTACCTTGGAGCAGCTAGAAATAAAAACCTGTAATTGTGGAATTATAACTCATGCCAAACTCTGAAATATGTTCTACAACTAATTGTGGTGCTGTGCTTTGAAATTTATTGCTTTTTTGTATATGTTATTTTTCCCAAAAAAGAAAGAAAAAAAGTCACTTGTGGTGATAAAAAATATTTATTCCTTCTAGCCTCCTATATTCTGGAGCAGCTAGAAGGAAAAATCCAAGATGATGGTACTGTTATCCATAACAAACTCTAGGATCTGTCCTGTAACTTTTTGTTGAAGAGTGCTTTGAAAACTATTGTTCTTTTCTTTCTTTTGTACATGTTATACTATACAAAAAAGTTAAAAAAAAAAAAAAAGATCCACCAAGCTCCTGACAAGTTATTTTGTACAATTAACATCCATTGTAGCTACTGAATACAGTCTTCCACTTCCTATTCTTTTGGTTAGCTTGCAGATAGCTAAAATGATATGAAAGGCAAACTTGGTATTACAGCTTTTATCAAAATGCTAGTATACCTGGTTACTCTCCCATTCTGTGTCTTGGTTTCATCTATCTAGAAAATATTTAGCCATTCTGGAACAGGTTTGAAAAGGAGACCCTAAAGATCTCTAGCTCTTCTTCACAGTAGCCTGCTATCAGTATTTCCCATCATCCTCGTAAAACACTCTCTTACTCCCCACAAGAGCAATTCCTATAGGTCTTGTGTACTGGTAAACAAATATAATTTTTATTTTTTTATTTTCACTGATATACAAGACATATATGCCCCCAGTCTGTAAGCTCTAAGAGCATAAAGTGTATTTTTAACACCCACTACTGCACTTAGCACAATGCTCAATAATTCATTGCAAGCATTCAATATGAAAGTCCTCCTTCTGACAGTAACGTACTCTCCTTTACTGTGTTCTCTAGATTATTTCTAAGAGAACTTAGATTTCACATCTGTGAAAAAAATCACAAAGGTGAAAGTAGACTCTCTCAGAATTTTGCCCTCCCTTCAAAAAAAGTAAAATACTTTTGCCATGAGAAACCAATACCTCATGACTTCAGGGTAAAGGGCTACTTCCCATGAAGAGGAGAGAAAGAAGTATCTCACCAATCTTACAGCTGAGAAGGGGCTCACCTCTTTTCTCAGAGCCACATCTACCACCACGGGGAATCTTCCAACCCATGAGACCCAGTCCTTCATAACATCACACATTTGCTGCTATTTTTTCTTTAAATAACCTTAAGTTCTTCAGAAGATACCCAAACCATACATGAGTAGGAGAGGACATGCCCAGATCCCTCCACAAACCTTTGTGCATACAAATAATCCCTAATGGCTAGACACCAGTTATAAGTGGTCTCATGGGCTCTTGTAAGTGGGAACTCTTCATGAGCAAGAACTCACATGATTCTGAGTCTAACATGCCAGAGGCTATTTCTCCATGAAGGGGCTTTGCTTTAGAATCAGAAAAGCCAGGCAGACAGTAAATTCTTTACCTTGAGTTTTACTCACTGGCCTTGTGTGTGGACCATTTAGCTATTTCAAACCAGTAGGATTTTGTATGTACATTTTAACTGATAAATGTTGGTATTACTGAGGGAGAGTGCCTAGAGAAGACCTATGCCCCATAAAGAAAGCACAGCAGCCTACTGCCACCCTGTGGTGGCTTGGTGCAAATGTGGCATTAATATTCGCTTCAGGCCCGGGCTTTCAAGGTCAACAAAATTAAATGTGTGTATAAAAAGAGACAGTATTAGCACCCGGCTCCCAGGGGATGAGGACATGGAAGGGTCCTGGCTGCTCTTCTGGACCTTCTTGTTTGGGTCTTCCAGCCACCCGAATGCAAGTGTTGAGTGTATTTTTGGAAATTTTACAAAGGGATTTAATTTGGGTATAATAGTTAATGTATATATTTAACTCATGAATACCCAAAAGAAGGTCCATGCTTCCCAATCAATCTGGTTGATACGTTGCCTGATGATTTCCATCCTGGTCCTGTTTCTTTATGCAAATCCTTGAAAGTCTTTAATAATTGCTTTCGGAAATGCTTCATTTGCCGTTTTCATCTGGAGTACTATCCTTGCTGTAAAACCCCAAATATAGCAAATCAATTTTTATATCAAATTTTATTGGAGACAAAGAATTGAATGGAGGAAAACACCAAACTTCTAGAAAAATACCACAGGGAAGAGAAGATCAATGAATCAAAGAAAGGTACACAAGAAATGGAGAGGTACAATAATATTCTGACAAAGTAAATGAACTTAAAATTAAAATTAAAACCATTGAAGGTAGGAATGAAATGTTGGGTGACATCTCTGAGTGTGCATGAGCTACCCTGCAAAAGAGAATCTTCGGACTGTAACCAATCAGGATTTGATATTGGAAGAAGAAAAAAAATCACAGCAAACTTGAAATGCTGCATTTCAATGAGTGCCTCAAATACATCTGAAGTCAAAATTACCTTTCCTGCAGCTGCTAACACTGAGATGAAAGCAAAGTGAGAAGATAAGAAGGAATGGAAGGATAAGGTTCAGCTAGGACCAAGAAGGAGCAGGTGCAACAGGACACCGAAGGCCAGAGAAAAGAGCACTCTGATCTCCACGAATAAAGCAGTCTTAGAGAAGACAGAGAAAGATCTAGAAAGAGATCTGACTGAAAAAGATAATAAAATTGCTGCTTTGACTAAGTACATTTCCCAGTTGAATTGGGTCTCTGTATATGTGTCTGAGGGGGAAAATACAGACATGAATGGCGTACTCACGGGTGACATGAGCACAAAGATGAAAACTCAATGACACAGACGATGGATGCCTCACAGACAAAAACTGCCATTACCAGCAGATGAGTATGATCTGAAAAAGTTAAAATTTCAGAAGACAGCCTCAATGTCCACTAAATGTAGCCTGCAATATAAAAAGGAATTGGAAAATGAGTGCTATTTATAGAGGTCTGTGAAAGCTGCAAAAAAGGGGGAATACAAAACCCTAAGGCTGAAAGTACAGGTTCTTGACAAAATCTTTTGAGCACAGAAGGATGGCCACTGCATTAGCAGTTCAAGTGCATGAGCAGAAGGAAAGCCAGAAGCAACTGTGAGCTATAGAGGAAAAAGTGAACATGGCTGTAGAGGAATACAAACTACAAGAAACGGCAGCAGGCAGAGTATTCCAACAGACAACAGATTGTTCTTCCTGAGGAAGCTCATGATAACTGCCTCAGCGATCCTGCTTTGGAGACAGCAATGGTTGAGCAGATCAGGGAAGCTGACTACTTGAAACAGAGATTAAAAATAACCAAAAATCAGAAGTCTCCAGAGGGATATGGGATTAAATCACCAATGCTGGTTAGACCTGATATACATGACCATGCACTGAGCAGCAAGACCTGCTGCAGGTCCCATGAGGAAGAGCAGCTCAGGAAGCTCATTCCCTGCTCAGGTGATGAAGAAAGAAAACCAATTCTTCCCAACAGCCTGAGAGCTTCTCCAATTCCATCTCATCATCTTTAGCAATGTCTCCAGAAGCCATTAATATGGCTGCAAATGGGCTCCCTCCTTTCCCACGATCACCCTTCATGTATCACACCAGGGGCCCTCCAACACCAGTGCTGAGATATGGGCCACCTCCTTCACCCTGGGGGGCTTTAGGGCCTCACCCCCTGCCTCCACATCCTCATTTTGACATGTGAAGCACAGTCGGCAGCTATCACAATCTCAGAAAAGGTGTCAGATGTACATCTTCCTCTGCAGGTTTTCCCTGTCCAACCCTGCTTCCTTCCCCTTTAATCTTTCCTAGGTTTTAACCCTAATAAGCCTCCTGTAATCTTAAAAACAACAACAGGATTGAGGTCATGTGTATAGTAAAAAATGGTTAAGTCTATTCAACTTCCCAGATATTTATTTAGGTCAAAAAGACATATTCAGTCTTAGCAGGTGCTACTGCAAAAATCTTTCTCGTTTTGTATGACTGGCCTCAAAGCTCTCCACCAGCACAGAACAACCCAAAACCTATATTAGATCAAAGTGCTCTGGAAAAGAAAAAACAGTAACAATCAGCCAAAAAACACAAAAAGGATGAAAAGAAACAAGTTGTGTCCCACTCCCCAAAATAGTCAGAAGTCACATATCATTTACAAAAAACAATGGTTTGGTTAGTTTGGGAATGGGAAATGAAGAGACAGATCCAGTGCCTTGCAATAAAGACTTAACAGTCACAATACTTCGCCACTTACTTTTCTGTCATTACACAGTGGCAGATTAGTTTCCAAAGTTTCTCAATTCCACTTCATCACAGGTGTCCCTCATCATCAGTTTAATTAACACTTATCCAGGAAATAAAGGCAAAGGCTAGGGTGGGGGGAGGACAGAAAGCTTTGGAGAAACTTTTTTGGCAAAACCCCCAGAGTTCGGAGATGAGCCCTCTTCAGATGAGGAAGACAATGCCCTCAGACACCATGACCTGGTTGTCATCCTGCATTTTACTCAGTGCAGCCTGGATCTCCACTGAAGAGAAAGGTTCCTCTTGGTCTCGGTTGATGGATTCTGTGAGGCGATTCATGCCCACCGATTGGGCATGGGCTTCCTGGAACACCTCCAAAAGGGCCATCTTGAATGCCTTCAACCTGCCCAAGACAAGAGAAAGGGCAAAGGTTGACTAAACAAACCCAAATGCTCCCAGGCAAGGTCTTCCTTCGGAAAACCGAAGGTATTAATACAGTACAGGTCACCCCAATATTCTTGCACTCACATTTCTGCCTGTGGTGGCTGTTCCACTCTGAGTTTCCCCCTAAAGCTAAATCGTTGTCCTCTAGAGCTCTATGCACATTGAGAAATGACATTTTAAAATTAGAGGCCCTCTAAGAGTGTGGGAAATTGGCATTGCCATAAACTATTGATGGAAATGTAAACTGGTGTGGTAACTTTGGGGGGGACAATTAGCAACTTACTAAAATTTTTTAAAGCACATACCCTTTGACTCCAGGATTCCATTTCTAGGAATTCATCTTAGAGCTATTTGGATGAGTGCGCAGTGATAAATCTAAGACTGCTTTAACATAAACAACAATTATACGGAACAACCTAAACGTCCATTAGAGAATGCATTAAATAAATCTTGACACATCTACACTACAGAAACCCTATATAGTCATTAAAAACTATAGAAAGCATTTAAAGATATGGTTATTTTTTTAGTGGTCTCTGGAAGGTGGAATTACAATTGATTTCAATGTTTTTTGCTTTAAGTACTTTTTGTTTTCCAACTTTCCTCAGTAAACACAGTGTGTTTTCAATTGTGATGTTTAAGAGTATAAAAAGAAAAAAATTAACATTAGTTATGGAGTTTCACTGGTGTCCAGTACTGAAATTTACACACAAGCATGTTTTCTAAAACCTCAGTGATAAAGAATTCTTTACCTCAAAGCAAATGGCCACAATTCAATAAGGGGAAGATATAAATAAGACACAATTTTGTCCCTGTTGTAAGACTTTTATCCCTGACCCTACAAGTACAAAATAACTTAAAATCCCCAGAGAGAATTATTAATTTTTAAAAATGGTAAAATGTGAACAACTGGGGATACCTGGATAAAGACAGACAAAAGCTTTTTATTCTTGCAATTTTTCTGCATGTTTGATTTTATAATCAGAATATAGAATGTTTTAAAAATTCTTGGGTCTCCAGTTTTGAGCTCCACTGATAACCAGCTTGTGTCATATTCTTTCCCCAGGAATAAGTCCTTGTCACACTGCCATATGGAACTCATAAACACAGTATCCCTCCTCACCTGGATTCACTCAACTCCACCTTCTGGGTCTCCTTGGTCTCCTGGGAGTCCATCTTTGGAGTGTGAACTTCAGAGGATTAGTAATAGGAGAGAATGGGAAAACACCAAGATAAAGCCATTTTCACAAACACCAGAATTTATTTTTCCACTGCCCATCCCTTATCCAGTCTGTAGAACACCCATGCTTTCTAAGTTTCCTATGGGGCCAGACAGAACAATTAGAACAAAGGGAAACTCCTACTGAATAAGGCCCTCAACATACATAACTAGGTTTGGCAAAAAAGCACAGCTCTTTGAGGAGAAAGTAATCAATCAAGTAAACCTCACTTTCCCAAGCTTTTACCATAGGTATCCCATGAAGTTCTTGAGACAAACCTCCTGGACAGGATTTCAAGGAGGGAACAAGATGGAAACCCACAAGAATATGAAGTGAACACAACTATGTGATTATATTATGAGCCATTGATTGTACAGTATGTACAGAATGTGTGTATATCAACAATGTTTGTATGTTTGTTAAAGTTTGACTAGAAAAATGATATTTAAAAAAAAAAAAAAGAATATGCAGTGGATAGAGCAACATTAAAGGAACAACCTCTCTGAACAACAGGGGATGCTCACTTACCTTGAGGCATTTCCTCCTCTGTATCACTGAAGTCATAGGGGTCATAGGAGTCTCCTTCCTTAGCATCTGAGAGGTGAGTCTTCCTCCTAAACAGTTAAGAAAAAGGCTCTGGGGACCCCTGTCCTGTGCCCATGACCACAGGGAAAAAAAAATAGAACCATCTACAATCAAAGTGAAACGCTAAGTCTAGATCTGTACAAACTGCTTTTTATGAAAGAGAAAAAAAATACTAGAACACAAAACAGGCCCTACTTCTCAATGCTCTTTTTCCATTTCACCTATCATTACAAATACCACTATAGGCATGATGTGAAAAAATAATCTTGAGGATGAAATTTCAATAACACATATTCAAAAACCTTATTGAGCAGGTTACTGCTCCTGAAAAGAGGTCAAAAAGCATCATACACAGTCTGATGATCTACACAGTAGAGGGGACTGCTTGCTCTTTCCCTCTGCTCTTCCAGGAAAATGATGTCAACAAGCAGCACTTGATCCAATCCCCACCCCCTTCCACAGTCCCAAACTGAGTCTTTTAATCTCTCTTCTTTTTGCCCAATCATACCTCTTCTTTTTCTGCTCATGGTCCTCCTGACTTTTTTCCTCTTCATCTTCTGTCTCTGATTCATCCTCATTTCGCTTCTTACGTTTCTTCTCCTTCTCCAGAACCTAGGAACAATCCAGATATGGAGGAGTCACTGATACTGGGGAACTGAATAAAAATCTGTGAATAAAAAAGTGTCTTCTGCATCTTCAGCAGAAATGGCTTCCATGGGTCTAATGACCTATTTAATTCTTTCGTACCAACATTCCAGGGGTAAGGGAATAGGGGTGTTGTCCATCTTAAAAAAATACCAGGTATGTCAATTCCTTTCTCATAGAAGATCCTCAATAAAAAAAACAATGTTCATTTCATAATGATTAAGTGGAAAACAGTTCAGTTCTTTACAAATCAGGTATTTAATTAAAATTAAGGGCAACACTAACCCTAGCAAAGAGAAAAAGGCAGGGAAGCTTATCAGACCACAACTAAACTCCCAAAGGGTTATAATTCACTAAATTGAGTAGAGGGTGGGCAAAAAGGAAAAAAAGGAAATAAAGGCTTCAACATTTGCTATCTAAAATGACAGAGATGCAACATCACAAACCGAAACACAGAAATGGGATGAGAGGCAAGTTTGATTGCTCAACTCTGGACACAAGTTTTGAGGTGCAAATGGAACACATGAATAGACCTCCAGGAGGAAAAGTATAGAAGGAAGAAGAATAAGAGCATCAAGATAAATTCTGGAAACATCTACTCTTTTAAGAGGCAAAGGAAACTGTCTTAAGTGGAATATATCCATTAAAATAGAATCTCCAGGGTTCCTAGCATCAGTATTTTTAAGATTTCCAGCTGATTTTTCACTTACAGCCAGGCTAAGAACTACTGATACTCCAAGCTCCAGAGGAAGGAGAGAAGTAAAATGAACACTGGCAGACAAATGCTGCTTTCTTTTGACAATGTAAATGCAGATGTCAACTCTGGAGACTGTAAAGGCCATGCGCCAGTAATTTATTCAAAAAAGCCTTTCATAGCTGGTCAAGCATGTGAATCCTCACCTTCTTGAAGTAAGCATACTGGACCAATTCCACAGCTTCCTCTGCATCCTGCAGGTCCACAGTCTTACTCATACGGGCCTTGGCATGGGCTGTGGCCAATCGAATCAAAGTTTCCAGTGTTCGCGCTGTAACTGGAGATGTCTGACAAGAAAACAAGAGAGGATTGCTTATCCAGATTTAGGCATGCCTATCTTTCCCAATGTACAGAAAGGGAAATGTAACGGTGCTACCAAAAAAGCTCCAGGAAGTCCCAGCAAAGAGTTCAAACTCTGGTTTCTACAGATACCTTATAAAGATAACAACAACAACAAAAAAAAAACATGGAAATGTGAGTGTTAGGAAGGTGGAGAATAGGTGAACAGGGAAGAAGACTAAAAAACAGGCCTCTTACAGCTAAAGATAAATGCTAGAAGGATTATAGACGTGAAGGAGTGGAATAACCACCAAGAACTGGCAGAAACATCTTTCTCAAAGCTCTAGAAAACAGTTAAAAGGTTGCAGTTATCAGGGTAAGTACCAAATCAAGAAAAAGGTTACTTAAAAGCAACAGGTCTGGCGCCCTGTCTGGCCCCTTCACACCTACACCGGCTCATCAGGGAGCTAGTCCATGCTCCCAGTACAGATCCCTGATCTTGGTTCCAGAGTAACCCTTGTGAACATACTGGCAGCATGTATGTCTAACGCAATCTGTCTGGTGGTGGCCTGAGGGACATGTCATCCCAAAACTTGCCCAGCTTGCAGAAGGCAGTTCACAAAGCTTTCAAACTGAACCATATGCCCAAGAGAGCCCAAGAGTAAGAGAGCAGTGAAGTCATGTTCCCTGGGACAAGGGATTACTGGCTATAGGACAGTGCCCAGGTCCTTGAGGAAACTGTCTGGTAGAGAAGAGGGAACATTAATAACCATGTAAACAGAGGAATTCCTAGGGTCAATACTACCTGCCCAAGAGAAAACTAGCAAAAAGGATCAGGAAGATCCCTATACCTTGGCCTAGAACTATTTTCTAAACTCACTGTATGGATAAGCCTCTAAGGACAGTGTTCAAACAGGTCAATCTGCAAAGACTAAGAGAGGTATTTTCCTCTTCTTTTTTTTTGGTTAGCTTCTGTCATGCAAGAAAAACGCTGTCATAATGCTAGCTGGATACAATCTTAAGGAACAGATGCCTGAGTCTAAATTCCAGCAAAAACACATTAAAATATCAAAATGTCTAGGTTTGAGCAAAAGGTACATATAGTAAAATGCAATGAAGCATACAAAGAAACAGGAAGCAATGGCCCAGGTAAAGGAGAAAATTAAAGCATTTTAATCAATGTGGAGGATAGAACCTGGAACATTCCAGAGAAAGACTTTTTTAAAATGGTCCTAAATATGCTCAAAGAGCTATAGGAAAATTTCCTAAAGGAAATCAGGAAAACAACAGATGAACACAAACAGAATGTCAATAGAGTGATGGGAATTATGAAAAGGAACCAAACAGAGCTGAAGACGATAGTAACATAAATTTAAAATTCCCTAGAAGGGATCAACAGCACATTGAAGCTGGCAGAAAAATCAGAAAACCTGAAGATAAGATAATTGAAATCATTCAATCTGAGGAACAGAAAGAAGTATGAACAAAAGTGAACACAGCCTAAGGAACCTGTGGGACAACATCAAGAATACCAATATATAGATTGTGAGAGACCCAGAAGGAGAGAAACATGGGCAAACAGTCAAAAAAATAATGGTTGAACCTCCCAAATTTAACGACACAAATATACACATCCAAGGTGCTCAACAAACTCTAAATAGGATAAACCCAAATAGACCCATACCAAAGCAGTTTATAATCAAACTGTCAAATGCCAAAGAAAATTCTGAAATATGCAATAGAAGCAACATGTCACATACAAGGGAGCTTCAATAAAATCAAGTGACCATTTCTCATTAGAAGGCAAGAGGCGAGAAAGCAGTGGGATGACATATTTAATAAAGTGCTGAAAGCAAAAACTGTCAACCAAGAATTCTATATCCAGCAAAACTGCCCTTCCAAAATGAGGGAGAGATTAGACATTCCCAGATAAAAGCTGAGGGAACTTGTCTCCATTAAACTGGCCCTACAAGAGATGCTAAAAAGAGTTCGGTAGATTCTAAGGAAAAGACAACAGACTGAAGCCATATTAAGAAATAAAGATCTACAGTAAGGGTGATGATGGGGTAAATATAAATGCCAGCACTACTGTATTTTTGGTTTGTAATTCCACTTTTCAGTTCCTACAAATCTAAAAGGTGAATACATTTTAAAATGTAATGATAAATCAGTGATTTTGGATTCATAAGTCCCACTGAAAGGTATGCTTGGGAATGATTAAAATGGAAAAGTTTATGTTGTATATATGTTCCTACAATTAAAAAAAAAAAAAAGCAACTAAAGAAACAATGACAAATGCAATACATGATCCTGAATACGATCTAACAAGGGAGGAGAAAAGGCTCAAAGGGACATTACTGGAACATATGAAAAAACTGGACTATAGACTGTAAGCTTTATACCAATGTTAAATTTCTTTAATTTGATAACTGCACTTAAGGTGGTTATGTAAGTAAATAGCCTTGTTCTTAAGAAACGTATATAGCAGTATTAAGTGCTCAAAAAACATGATGCATATAACCTACACACAAGTGTTCAGAAAAGAGTAACAGATAAGAACGATAAAGTCAATGTGACAAAATGTGAAAATTGGTGCTCTGGATACTGGGGCAATGGGGCATAGGAGTATGCTGGAGTTCTCTATATGGGGTTTGTACTATTTTTGTCACTGCCCTGTAACTTTAAAAGTATTTCAAAACAAAATAAAATGCAAAGAGATAAAAATAATCATTTATTGTGGATCTACAATGCACCAGAAACTTTTTTTTTTTATATTTGTCATGTCATCTAACACTCTTAATTACTTGGAATGGAAGATAACACCCTATTTTATAGATGAGGAAAATGAAACTCAAAGAGCATAAAGTAAATTGTCCAGGGGAAGAGTAGAAAAGAGGAAATCTGAGGACAAATTTTTAACAGGTAAACTCACTTAATTCTTCTCTCAAGAATACATACCAATTGAATGGGGGGGGG
>PVIY010020327.1:0-44269 GCA_004026745.1 Myrmecophaga tridactyla | reverse complement strand
AAAAGGCTTCCTTGGGTGATAAGGGCTTATGGTACTGAAGCAAAAATGACATAACGTGACATTTGTCCTCAGGATGTAGGGCTCAGGCCCCAGGGGAATGACCTTGTTCTTTCAGTGGAAGAGGGGTAGGGGGCAGAGAGTATGTGCCTTTGCGGGGAGTGAGTGGGCAGGCTCCAGGGGAAGAACTGAGAATCGAGCCTGAGCACTTCTCTCTTATACCTGTCCTGCCTCTAACTGTCACCATTCCTCCTCTTTCTTGGGTGAGGCAAGTGGGGCATCTGGGGCATACAATTTAAGGTGCAAGAACTCTCAGGTGCTTTCATGTTCCCATAGGCCTAGCAATGCCTTTGCTGTGCATCTACCCTTGAGAGGAGGATGCTCCTGTAGAAGAGACCGCGTGGGCTCTGGAAGCAGTTCCGTGCTGGTGGGCATAGGCTTGGGGGCTTGCAACTGAGTTTTTGAGAACTAAATTGGCTTGGGAAAAATACATGGTTTGGGAGAAATCCACCTCGTGGGTAATTTGGGAAGCATGAATTCAAACAACAAATTTTAGTGTAGAAGGGCTTAAATGGGAGAGATGGGGGAGAGAATCTATAGAAATGAAAGAATCTAATATCAGTGGCCAATCAACAAGATGGTGGCATAAGATGCTACAGGGTTCTATTTCCCTACGGAACCACTGACCAACTAGAAAAACTAGCATAACTCTGGAAACCAGTTAAAGTGCTACAGTAACTGAGAGAGTGCCAAATCAAGAAAAAACAACTTAAAACCAGAGGAGAGGTTGTGGTACCTTTGCTGGCCCCTCCCCACCCCCTCCTGGTACAGTAGGTCACCTGTCAATGCTCTCATTACAGGTCCCTGGCCCTGTTCCAGAGGAAGCGGAGGAAGCCTATGCAGGTACTGTAAACCCAAAAGGAGAAAATGAGCTGGAGATGCTGGAGAGAGGTGGGAACAAAATTTGGGGGGTATGGAAAGCAGATGTCAGATGAATGAGAGCTAATCACTTAAAAGAATAGAGAAAACATAAACTTCAAACCTGCCAAAGGAGACTTCTAAAAGCAGCAGGTGGATGCCAGAGAGGCTGCTGGGGTGACAGGCTTACATTCAGAGAGGAGATGCCTCTGAAGGCAGTGGGGTTGCCCAGGGGAAAGTCTGTATGAGCAGGAGCAGTTACGGCCCATTCTCCATGGTTGTCCTTCTTGAGAGAAATCTAGAGTTTTCTTCCTCAGGCAGAGGACACAGGAGCATCAAGTATAGTTGGAGGAGGGCTAGCATTTTGTAAGCAGATGTATTACGTGAAAATCTACGAACTGAATGATGAGGCCTCCAGCCTCACTCTCCTGCTCAGGGTACTGGCAGCCAGATCTGAGACGAGAAACTTCCTCTCTGGGAAAACAGACCAGCCAGGAGAAAAGGGATATAATTTCATACATTTAAAGCCTCATAACAAAATAGTCAGGTCACCACCTAATCACCCATACATGACTCAGAACTTCCCACCATCATTTATAGATGTTCTTCTGAAGCCAGGAATTAGCAGCTAAAGACAACCCCCAACATACCAAAAAAAAAACAAACAAACAGAGAGGATGAATCCAGCTGGGGTGGGGTGGGGAGGAGGGGACAGAGACAATGCAGAGAACAGAACAATATTATAAAACCTTATCACTTATATCTTCAGAAACAACAGGAAAACCTTTAAAACAAGAACACGGTGCTATGTTTAACAAGGAGCATTTGGTGAAACAAACAGAAATAAAAAAGAAATCAATAGATAGGTGGGGAAAATTAAAGAAATTTCTCCCCCCCCCCAAAAAAAAGAATCCAGAAATAGAAAGATGTAGAAAATACAAATGAAATGAGAAAATTAGAGGGTAGATCCAGGTTCTTTAATATCTGGTTAGTGGGAATTTAGAAAGCAACATGGATGATGGAGAGAGAGACTCTTTCAAAGGAATATGAAACTTTGCCAGAACTGAAGGCCATAAATCTTCAGATTGAAAGGGCTTTGGGGGACCCAGCCCAATGGATGAAAAAATACCACCTCAATCATAGCAGGGATGAGGAGAAGATGCCAAATTCTTTGAGTACATAGGTCATGTACAAGGAATCAAGAGTCAGATGGTATGAGATTTCTCAAGAGCAAATGTAAGCTAAGAGAAATGCCTTCAAAAATGAAGAAAACAAAGTATTTAAGGGTATTTATTATATTCCCTACTGTTTGCTGCATATGTAAAATATTTAAAAATAAGTAAGAAATCAAGATGCTTGGTGCCTTTATGCAAGCTGACAAATCCACTTCAGGACAGAGATTGAAAGAAGGGAAGAGATGGAAATGGGAATGTGTGGACAAGGAGCTTCAACTCTGTGTGTGTGTGTGTGTGTGTGTGTTGTGTAGGCAGGCACCAGGAATCAAACCCAGGTCTCTGGCACAGGAGGCGAGAAATCTGCCACTGAGCCACCATTGCCCGCCCTAACAGAAACTTTTTTTTTCCTTATGGGGTGCATGGTCCAGGAATCGAACCTGGGTCTTCCGCATGGAAGGCAAGTGTTCTACCACTGAACCACCTGTGTACCCCAGGTTTGTGGGGTTTTTTTGTTTTTTGCATGGGCAGGCACTGGAATTGAACCCGGGTCTCCGGCATGGCAGGTGAGAACTCTGCCACTGAGCCACCGTTGCCTGCCCTCAACTGTGTTTTAATGCTCTGTTTCTTTAAAAAGAAGTTGTTCTGAGATGACCTAGCCAAATACCCTATGGAGGGCTCCTTGCTCTATGAAACAATTAAAAATCTTATTATTTAATCAATCAGCTTTCATCCCAAAGAGGATAACGTTTCATGAAAGGAATGGGGAATGTACCCAGTTCTGGGGAGACCCTGGACATGCTCTGCAAAATGTGGACCCAAGGCAGGCAGGAATGATGCCTGCACCATGCTCGGCTTTCGGAAATGCTCTGGAGGGGAGCGGGTAGCCTGTCTACATGGTCCTTGAAATCTTGTATGTACACTCTAAAGATGAGTAAATAGGGAAGGAATCTACTGTTTTTTCCTTTCTTTGGCAAAAACTGACATTTTAAATCACGATAGTGGAAAAGTACCATTTTTGAAGCAGTTGTCTTTTAAGAAACTTTTATGCAATCTGCCCTCTGTTAATACTGTCAAAGTATTAACACTGGCAGACTTATTAAGACTTATATTGATCGATCTAAGGCTGCAGGTACAAGAGCAAAGCTTCAACAAGACATAAAATAGGAGTTCTTTACCTGTTACTAAGTGCCTTCAAGAAGAGCTTCGCCCCAGAATGTCCTTTCTATTCAGAGCCTGGAGCCATAAAGTGTTAAGGACGGCATAAACTTCTCAAATGTTCCTAAGTGCCTTCCTGGCCTGGGCAATTGGAGTGGCTGCAGGAGGGAAGCCAGGGGGCTTCCCCTCTGCCTGAAAGGGCTTCACCTCCTTTGATGACTTCAGTTCCTCTGCACTCACTGCCGGGGCTGAGCTCATCTTCCTTCCAGTGACTTCCCATTTTACAGTGACACAGCATTCAGCTGCAGAGACCCACCCAAGGAAATGAAGACTTGAAATGCTCAGAGCTGAAACTACTCAATGACTGGCTCCCACCTCAGGCAGCAGAGGCTGCTTCTTCCACTCAGCAAATGCTGCTGAAGCACCCCTCTGTTCCAGGTCCAGGGCTATGGGTAGCCAAGGCGTATAGAGTTGAAGAAGACAGCATAGAAGGGATGAGATGACCCAGACCTGCAAAGACAGTGGTGTCAATCTATATGGCAGGAATTCCAGGGCTGTGTTTTTTCAGTCAGGAGTGGGAAACAGAGAAATTACCCTGGAGCAAGTGGCACTTGAACTGAACCTTGAAGTAATAATGTAACTCTTCAGGAAATCAGCAATGCATTTACTGTGGGCTTGAATTAATCAACATTTTATGCCCCATTAATGTCATTTTAATTTGTTTCTAATGGAATAGTTCAAGCATACAGAAGGTTATAGAGAATAATATAACCAATGTTTTTGTGCCCATTTACCTGCTTTGTCAAATCATAGTATTATATATTGTATCTGCTCCATGTCTTAATGCCACATACAATGTCCTGTATCCCTCATTTCATATTCCTCTCTTTCTCCGCAGAGGTAACTAGTCTCATGAAATTGGTCCTTGTTTTTCTATCTGGAATTTGCATCTTCTGCTTCTTATTTTTCCCTCCATGATAGATGTTGTTAATTGATTATTTGTTCTCACTTATGAAGAAGATTCTCTACTTGGAACTCCCCTGAGGGAAGTTGGCATGACAGAAAACCTGCTGGCTGGGCCATTATTCCAGCTCTTTTCAGAGGGCTTGGAGCCCAAGAGGCTGAGGAAAGAAAGAACTGGGGGCGGTGCAATGGTGGCTCAGTGGCAGAATACTTGCCTGCCATGCCAGAGACCTGGGTTCAATTCCCAGTACCTGTCCATGCGAAAAAAAAAAGAAAGAACTGGATTTGACCTACTCTACACATCCTCCAGGTTTCTAGAAGCTGATCTGGGCCTGAAGGAGGCACTCCAGATATTGCACCTCTTGGGAGACAAAGACAGTGCTAGACAGTCAGAAACCCTGGTTTCACTCTGAGCTCCTCCGGCTCCTAGCAATATGCCCACAAGCAGAAATCTAAGCCTTGCTAGGCCCACTTATTTACCTGCAAAACAAGGACACCACACCCCTGACTTGCAGGTCCACTGGGGCTGAGTTTGGGTGTTATCTATATACCTCCTCGGCACCTTGAACTTACTCTATTAGAGCATCTCACAAGCACGTAATAATTTTTCACTTGCCATCTCCATTGAACGTGAACTTCTTGAGAAGATGTGCCATATAATAGGTGCACAATAAAAACTGGATGAATTAGACTGATTAAACAAATTTTATGATCTAATATTCTGCTGGTTTGAAACTGTCGCATATACCAGAAAAGCCATATTCTCTGATCCTCATTCAATATTACTGGGTGGGATCTTTTTTATTGTTTCCATGGAGAAGTGATTCACCCAACTGTGGATGGTAACTTTTGATTAGGTGGTTTCCATGGAGATGTGTCTCCACCCATTCAAGGTGGGGTTGCTTACGGGAGTCCTTTAAAAGGGAACCATTTCAGAAAGAGCCCATACAGCCAGAGAACTTTGGTGATAAAGAAAGAAAACACTCCCGAGGAAGAGGTTTCAGATGAGAAGCCAGAGACCCCATCAGATATCAGCCATGTGCCTTCCCAGCTGACAGAATTGTTCCTTTCAGCCTTTCTTGAACCAAGGTATCTTTCTCCACATGCCTTAGTTTGGACATTTTAAAGTCTTAGAAATATACAATTGCAACTAATAAATTCCTTTTTTAAAAGCTGTTTTGTTTCTGGTATATTGCATTCCTGCAGCTTAAACAAACTAAAACAAACATCTATATACATCTAAATTTTATCATTTATATCAGTACAATTCTCATTTGATAACACAAATGACCACAAATGACATTGGCCATTAGTTCCATCCCATCCTAGAATCAATATTGTTATCCTTGGATGTGGAAATGCTTCTGGATGGCAACTGAACCCTCAGCCTTGGGACCTGGGCTGCCTGGGTTCAAATACAGGTCCTGCCATTTTCCTCCCGTTTGTTTATTTCTTATCCATATTTTTTACTCATCTGTCCATACCCTAGAAAAAAGGAATATCAGACACAAGGTTTTCACAATTACACATCACATTGTAAAAGCTATATTATTATACAATCATCTTCAAGAGAACCCAGCTCAACAGTTTCAGGTACTTCCCTCCAGCCACTCCAATACACCATAAACTAGAAACGTAAGAATAACCTCCAGTATAATCTCTTGATTCTGTTTGAAATCTCTCAACCACTGATACTTTATTTTGTCTCGCTTTTCTCTTCCCCTTTTTGTTCAAGAAGTTTTTCTCAATCCCTTGATGCTGGTCCTCTCTCATCCAGGGATTTCTGTCCTACGTTGCCAGGAAGGTCCACACCCCTGGGAGTCATGTCCCACGTGGGGAGGGGGGAGAGGGGAGTGAGTTCACTTATCATGTCAGCTTTGAGAGAGAAAAGGCCCTGCCATTTACTTGATGTGGCAAATTAATTACCTCTTTGTGTTCTCAGTGTCTCATCTATAAATTAACTCAAATGAAAATAAGCTGCGTGAGGAAAGGATTTGGGTGCGCTTTGTTCACCAATGTTACAGCGTACCTTGAGTAGGGCAGGGCACCTAGTTACTGAATGGACAGATACAAGGACCTACCTTCCAGGGTTATTGTCAGGATTTTATGACTTAACGCGTGCAGAGGATATCCAGTCTGGTGCCTGACGCATAGCGCGGGACACCCTTTAAAATTTTTCAAATACGGATTTTGGTTAGTATTTAATGGCTTAGAAGGAAAGCCATAGTATCATTCAGTTTGGATTTGGGCCTCAGAGTCTCAGATTTCCCTGCATTGGAGGATGTCATGAACTTAACTCTTCCTACAGCTTAAAGACCAATGTCGTAAAGCTACTGAGGGGACTTCTCTGAGCCCCTGAATTGTATGGCCCAGATCCTTGGAGAACAAGACAAAAAGACAGACTGTAAGAGGGATGTCTACCCTCGTACTCCTTCACCTTCTACCCTCTCCCTATTCTAGAAAGTTGCCTGGACATAGAAGTTGTCTAGGAAAATCTAACAGTTAGATTAGAAATGCTAACAGCTGTGAGGAATTCCAAGAGTGGAATCTTCTGACACACTGGCCTGACGTGGGAGGGGCAAATGTCAAGCATGTTTCAGGCTGGGGAGAAAAATAGACAAAATCATTCTACGTGGAGGAATTCCACAAACATATTGAAAGCATAAGACAGTATTAAGAAAAGGGTAAGTAGGTTAGCCATGTGGTTACACAAAGCCCTTTGGTGCGGTCACCTATGAAGGATCTCCTTCAGGCCACTGATTCTTTAAATGAGTATTTGTAATTTTTCCTGATTTTAAAAGCTCATTTCATTTTTTCCCCATAATTTTAAAGGTCATTGTAAAATTTTGGAAACTACCAGAAGAATCATGAAGAATCACAAAAATTTCACTGTCCAGAAATCACCCTTGTCAACATTTTGGTAAAGCTCCTTTAGTGTTTTATAATTTATTTAAAACTTTTTCTAAAACCAAACTTGTGACTGTATTAAGAATTGAATGTTGTTTTTTCACTTAGATTGTGTACATTCCCTCATTATTAAATAGACTTCAAAATTCTGATTTTTTTACTTTGTCACGAAGTAATGCATGCATACATTACATTTGAATGTACACAACATAAAAGTACACTCAAAAAATAAGAAAATAAAATGAACAGCAATGTATTTAAATACTATCCATGGTTTTCATTTTATTTTCTCCTGTTAAATAGTTAGGATCTTTGTGGAAATCTGAGTATATCCCTTGGATGAATTTTTAGGGGGTAAACACTACTGAGGCAAAGGATATGTAATCGATTTTGTACTTTCTACCTTGATATAATTATAGATTCACATGCAGGTGTAAAAAAATAAACCAGAGAGTACCCTTTACCCCATTTCCTCCAACGGAAACATCTAGCAGTACGATAGTACAATATCACAACGAGGATACTGACAATGGGGCAGTTAAGATACAAAATACTTCCATTCACCCCAAGGGTCAGGGCTATTATTTTTTTATAGGGATGACCACTTCCCTCTCAACCCAATCCCCATAACCCTGAACAACCACTAATGTGCTCTCTACTTCATCATTTAAAGAATGTTACATAAATGAAATTATATAGGGTATAACCTTTTAGGATTGGCTTTAGACATTGAGTATAATTTTCTGGAGCTTTGTCCAGGTTGTGGCATGTATCCATAGTTCATTTCTTCTTATTGCTGTGTAGTTTTCCACGGTATGGATGTACCACAGTTGGTTTAACCATTCACCCATGAAGGCCATCAGGGTGGTTTCGAGTTTTTGACTCTTAAAAATAAAGCTGCTATATAGTCAGAAGTAAAAACCTAAAATTGTGAAATTGTAACCCATGTCAAAGTCTGAAATATGTTCTACAACTAATTGTGGTGCTGTGCTTGGAAATTTATAGCTTTTTTGTATATATGTTATTGTTCACAAAAAAGAAGGAAAAAAAAGTTGATTGTGATGATAAAGTATTTAAGCCTTCTAGCCTCCTATATTCTGGAGCAGCTAGAAGGAAAAATATGAAAGGATCGTATGGTAGCCCATGACAAACTCTGGGATCTGTCCTGCAACCACTTTTTGAAGAGTATTTTGAAAACTATTGCTTTTTTATTTCTTTGCTTTGTATATATGTGATACTATACAATAAAAAAGTTAAAAAAAAAAAGCAGTCAAAATGGGCATTGCCCAAATACCCCTAAGAGTGTGAGAAAGATCAGAGGTGATGGTGGAGTTATACAGAGAAAATTGGGTTTAACTAATGAGTGCTGAATCATTTGACTGATATTTCTTTTAGCCTCCAGTACCTTTGAGCAGCTAGAAATACAAACCTAATATTGTGGAATTGTAACTCATACCAAACTGTGAAATCTGTTCTATACTATTTGTTGCGATGCACTTTGAAATTTTGCTCTTAGGTATACATGTTCTTTAAAGAGAAGGAATATAACAGAGAAGATAGGATTTAACAAATGAGTATGACTGCTGAATCACTATATTGACCTTTCTGTCAGTCTCCAGGGTCTTGGAGGAACTAGAAGAAAACACCTGAACTAGTGGAACTGTAACCCATAGCAAACTGTGAAATCTGTTCCATAACTACTTGTTAAAATGTACGTTGAAATTTATTGCTTTTTTTGTATGTATTTCACATTAAAAAATTAAAATAAAATAAAGACGCTGAAACATTCGTGTACAGGTTTTTGTGTGAACATAATCCTTTCTTCCTCTGGGAAAAATGCCCAGGAGTGCAGTTGCTGGGCCTTACAGGAGTTGTATGTTTAGATTTTTTAAGTAATTGCTAAACTGTTTTCCAGAGTGGTTGTACCATTTTACATTTCCATTAGCAACATATATGTGATCCAGTTTCTCCATATTCTTGCCAGCATTTGGTGTTGTCACTATGTTTTATTTTAGTTATTCTGATTGGTAATGTAGTGATATTTCATCATGATTTCAATTTGCATTTTCTCAATGGCTGATGATTTCATGTACTCATCTGCCAATTGTATATCTTTTCCAATGAAATCTCTCTTCATGCCTTTTGCCCATTTTATTAATGGATTGTTTTTACTGTAAAGTTTTGGGAGAATTTTTTTTTTAATATTTTAGATTTAGACCTTGTTTGGATACATGGTTGGCAAATATTTTCTCCCATTCTATGCTTGTCTCTTCATTCTCAGAAGAGGTGTTTTGCAGAGCAAATGTTTTTAATTTGATGAAGTCCCATCTACCAAATTGTGCTTATATGGATGTGCTTTTTGTGCTGAGTTTAAGAAATCTCTAACCAGACCTAGATCTGGAACATTTTCTCCTATTTTTCCCCCCAGAAGATTTATAGATTATGATTTACATTTAATTTCACAATTCATTTTGGGTTAATTTGTTTGTAAGGTATGAAACTTAGGTCAAAGTTACTATTTATTTTTTGCATATGAATATCTAGTCATTGCAGATCCATTTGTTGAAAAGGCTAGGTTGCCTCTGCTGAGTTGTTTTTGCAACTTTATCAAAAATCAGTTGGGCAGCAGTTATCGGGACATACAAATAGGTAGAGATTGGGTAATTGGAGCTGAAAGGATAGAGTTGTGTAACAGGACTGAATGTAAAAATTCAGAAGTGGATAGCACAATACTACCTAACTGTAATACAATAATGTTAGAGCACTGAATGAAGCTGAATGTGAGAATGACAGAGGGAGGAGGGTTGGGGGCACAAATGAAATCAGAAGGAAAGACAGACGATAAAGACTGAGATGGTACAATCTAGGAATGCCTAGAGTGTACAATGATAGTGACTACATGTACAAATTAAAAAATGTTTTTGCATGAGGAAGAACAAAGGAATGTTAATATTGCAGGGTGTTGAAAATAGATGGTATTCATATTTTAAAACTTCAACTTCTGTGTGAGACTAAAGCAAAAATGGTTGATACAAAATTTATATTTTGACTACTGAATTTACTAATTTAATACATATGGACAGTTTAACTGAATACTATAAGTACATGGAACCTTAAATAGGGCATGAGATTTTGTAGGTTTGTCCAGGTTAGTGTAATGCCCTATAAATCCCAGAGTGATCTGAACAGTGAATAAAGAAATATTTGCAAAGTTCCCTTGGGGGAACGGGGAGAATGGGAGAAAATTCAACTTCCCCATTTGGAGAATTCCTGATATTCTCGAAAGCAGTAGGAACAAATCAATAGGCCAAGCCCTCAATCTTGGGGTTTGTTCCTATGAAACTTATCCCTGCAAAGGATTGGCTAAGGCTACTTAAAATAAGGTCTAGGGGTCACCCCCAGAGAATCTCTTTTGTTCCTCAGATGTGGCCTTTCTCTCTCTCAGCCAATACAGCAAGCAAACTCACTGCCCTCCCCCTTTCTATGTGGGACATGACTCCCAGGGGTGTAAACCTCTCTGGCAACATGGGATAGAAATCCTAGAATGAGCTGGGGCTTAGCATAAAGGGACTGAGAAAACCTTCTTAACCAAAAGGGGGAAAAGAGAAATGAGAAAAAATAAAGTGACAGTGGCTGAGAGATTTCAAACAGAGTCGAGAGGTTATTCTTAAACATTACATAGATATCCCCTTTTCAGTTTATGGTGTATTAAAGTGGCTAGAGGGAAGGGCCTGAAACTGTAGAGCTGAGTTCCAGTAGTCATGTTTCTTGAAGATGATTGTATAATGATACAGCTTTCACAATGTGCTGTGTGATTGTGAAAACCTTGTGTCTGATGCTCCCTTTATCTATGGTATGGACTGATGAGTAAAAAATATGGATAAAAAATAAACAAATAATAGGGGTAACAAAAGTTAAAATAAATTGAGTAGATTGAAATACCAGTGGTCAATGAAAGGGAGTAGTAAGGGGTATGGCATATACGAGTTTTTTCTATTTTCTTTCTTTTGCTGGAGAGATGCAAATGTTCAAAAAAAATGATCATGGTGATGAATACACAACTACGTGAGGATATTGTGAGCCACTGACTGTAATCATATCAAGAATGTTTGTATGTCTGTTTGTTGGTTATAATAAAAATATTAATAATAAAAAAGTACAAAAAATCAGTTGGGTATATTTATGTTGGGCCATTTCTGGGTTCTCTATTCACATACATCTACATGCCTATCCCTCCACCAATACTACACTCTATAAAATAATCCTCAAAATCAGGCAAACGGATTTCTCTCCCTTCTTTCTTCTTTCAAAATTGTTTTAGCAAGTCTAGTTCCTTTGCCCTTCCATATTATAAATGAAAATGGCATTGTCTTTCTAATTCAGTGTCCACATGTTCATCACTAGTATACAGAAATACAATTGACTTTTGCATGTTGTATCCTGCAACCTTGCTGAACAAGTATCAGTTCTAGGAAAATCTTCCTTGGGATATTCGATGTGGACAACCATGCCATCTGCAAACAGGACCAATTTTATTTCTTCCTTTCCAATGCAATTTATTTCATTTTCTTGCCTTATTACATTGGCTAGAGCTTTAGTATTACATTGAATAAGAGTAGTGAAAGTGGACATCTTTGCTTTATTCCTGATCTGAGAGGGAAGCATTCAGCCTTTCACCAGTAAGTATAACGTTAGCTGCTGGTTTCTTCTAGGAGCTCATTATTAAGTTGAAGAAGTTCTCTATGTCTTTTTTTCAAATTTTGTCAAATGCTTTTTGTTGCATCAATCAATACAATCATTTGATTTCCTTTTTTAGCCTATTATATGGTAGATTAAATTGATTGATTTTTGAATATTGAACTCCCTTGCATCCATAGAATAAAGTTCATGAGGCCATGGTATATACTCCTTCTTATATCTAGCTGAATTCTATTCGCCAATATTTTGTTAAGGACTTTTGTATCTATATCCTTGGAGGATACTGGTCTGTAGTCTCTCTCGCTCTTTATCCCTTTCCCTCTCCTACTCCCTGTCCCTCTCCTACTCCCTCTCCTTGTCCCTCTCCCACTCCCTTCTTTCCTCTCCCTTCTCTCCTGTCTTTGTCTGGTTTTGGTACCAGGATAATAACAGCTTCATAAAATGAATTAGGAAGTGTTTTTTCTATGTCAGTCTTGTCAGAGGTTTGCTGATTTTATTGATCTTTTCAAAGAATCATCTCTTTGTTTCATTCGTGTTCTCTGTTGCTTTTCTGTTTTCAATTTCATCTCTTATGTTTTTTATTTTCATCCATCTGCTTATTTTGAGTTTATTTTGTCCTTTTTCTAGTTTCCTGAAGTGGGAGCTTAGGTTATTGATTTGAGAATTTTCTCTTTTCTAATACTTGCATAAATTTTAGTGCTATAAATTTCCCTCTCAGCACTGCTTTAGCTACGTCCCACATATTTCGATAGGTTGAATTTTCATTTTTCATTCAGTTCAGTGTACTATATATTTCCCCTAAGGTTTCCTCTTTGTTCCTGTGGAAGTATCTGTTTTGTTTCCAAGTGTTTAGAGAGCTCATGTTACCTTTCTGTTGCTGATTTCTAGTTTGGTTCCACCATGGTCAGAGAAATTAAAGCCCTTTTAAATTTGCTGATGTTTGTTTAATGGCCCCAGGATATTTCATGTATATGTGAATGGAATGTGTATTTTGCTGTTGTGGGTGGAGTGTTATAGTAATGAACTCACTGTTACTGAGCTCTATATATTTGCTGATTTTTGGTTTATTCGCTCTTTCAGTGTTGAGAGAGGAGTGTTGAAGTCTCCACCTACAATTGTGGGTTTGTCTAGTTTCCTTTCATTTCTATCAAGTTTTGCTTCACATATTTTGTAGCTCTGTTGTTTGATGTGTACATATTTAGGATTGCTTTGTCTTCTTTGTGGGTTTACTCTTTAATCATTATATTACGTCTCTAGTAGTTTTCTTTGCTCTCAAGTCTATTTTATCTGATATTATTATATCCATTCTGGCTTCCTTTTGATTAATGTCTTCATTATGTATATATTGTTCCATCTATATCATTAGATTGAATTAATACATTACAGACTTTTAATATATTAAAAATCTTTAATTGGTACATTCAGACAATTTACATTTGACAGTGATATGTTAGAACTTACGTCTGTTTTGTTCTTGTTGTTTTTCTGCTTTCTTTTTCTTGCTTTCCTATAGGTTACCTGAACAATTGTTAAGAATTCCATTTGAATTTATCTAGAGTGTTCTTGACTGCACTTTTTATATGGAATTTTTTTTTGACTGGTTATTCCAAGTATTAGAGTATATGTACATAACGTATTATGGTCTATTGGTGTTGTACTTTTATGAGTTTGAATGGAGTGTGGAAATCTTACCTCTCTTTATGTCCCTATATCTTTGTTTATAAAATAATTATCTTAAATATTTCCCCATATACATTTAAAACCACACCAGACACTTATAATTTTTCATTTAAACACCAAACAAAATTTAGAAAATTCAAGGGGAAAATAAAGTCTATTGTATTTTCCCACATGTTACTTTCTTCCTTCCTAATTACCAACCTTTCTTCTTTTAACATTTTCTTTTTATTGAGAGAACTTTCTTTAGCCATTCTTTTAGGGTAGGTCTGTTGGTGACAAATTCTCCTGATTTCTTTTATCTAAAAATGTCTTTATGTGCCCTTCATTTTTGAAGGATAAATTCAATGGATATTGGATTCTGAGTTGACAGTTCTTTTCTTCCAGCACTTGAAAAATGTTGTGCCACTTTTTTTGGCCTCCATGTTTTCCAGCAAGAAATCCACTTCACTCAAATTGTTTTTTCCCTTTATGGAAGGTGTTCCTTTCTCTCTAGCTGCTTTCAAGATTTTATCTGTCTTTCTTCTTAGAAGTTTGAGTTTGAGATGTCTTCATGTAGGATTCTTTGTGTTTATTCTCACCTTCTTAAACCTGTAGACTTACGGATCTTGCCAAATTTGGAAGTTTTCAGCCATCATTTCTTTGAGTATTTTTTCAGTCCTGCTCTCTGTCTCCTCTCCTTCTGGAACCCAGTGACACAAATGTTGAACTTTTTGTTTATACCCAGGTCCCTGAGGCTCTGTTCTTGTTTTTAAGTCTATTTTCTCTTTGCTGTTCAGATTGGGTAATTGCTATTGTTCTGTCTCCCAGTTCACCGATTCTTCCCCTGTCCCTTCCATTCCACTTTTGCATCCTTTCAGTGAGTATTTTGCTTGATTATTATATTTTCCAGTTCTCAAATTTCTAGTTGGTTCTTCTTTACATCTTTTATTTCTGGGCTGAGACTTTCTATTTCTTTGCTGAGTGTGTCTATAATTCATCTGCTTTAAACATGTCTGCAATTTGTCATGGCTGTCTTAAATTCTTTGTTAGATAATTCTAACACCGCTCTCATCTTGGTATTGACATCTACTGATTATCTTTTTGTTCAGTTTGAGTTCTTCCTTGTACTTGGTATAATGAGCGATTTTCAGTTCACCTGGACGTTTTGAGTGTTATGTTAGCAGACTGTGGATCTTATATAAACCTTCTGTGTAGCTGGATTACTCTGACTGTGCTCTGGCAGGGGACGGGAATGCACCACCCTGTTACTGCCAAGGGCTCCTTGACAGTCCTGGGTGAGGAAGTTCCAGCTCTCCTCTTGCCTGCACTGATACCTACCCGCTGGGAGAAGGGGGAGCACTTCACTGCTACTCCCATGTGCTCTCCATCTGCTCTGGGGGAGCACAGCCTGGTTACAGCAGGGCAGTGATGAAAGCCCTGATTCTCCCCTACGCCTCTTCTGACATCCACCCACTAGGAGAAAGAGGGAGCTTTGTTGCTGACCAGTGGGGATCAGAGTCCAAACTTTCAATTTGGCTTTCTCAAATGCCACCCTGTGAAGGGAGCTGGTGTCACAGCCTGCTTACAGCCTGCTAGGAGGGTGTAAGTCTAGGCTCCTTTCTGGGTCTTCAGTGGCATGAATTGAGATTCAGCCAAAATTTGGCAGCAGGGATGTGTATGGTGGTTATTGCTCAAAAGTTTCTTCCCTTGCTAAACTGCCTTGTCTGGTCCTTTGGTGAGAGAGAGCAGGATTTTGTTGGGTTTTTTTTTCTTTATTGGTTGGTTGTTTTTTTTGCTATGGACCTGCTGCTGTTTCCAGGTAAATGGCGTCTTCAACTCCAAGTCTGGGATGTATGTGGCAATAAGAAAACCCAGGAAACTCTCCGCTGTGTTGTTCCTTGGGTCCTGGGTCACTGATGTCTTCTTTATTCTCTCCACTTTTCAGAGTCTTCTAATTCATCTTTCTGGAAGCAGGAGTCCCCCTACCACCCACTTTTCTCTCCCCCCACCCCACATGGGCAGACTCTGGGAATTGAACCTGGGTCTCCTGGCATGGCAAGCAAGAATTCTGCCACTGAGCCACCACTGTCCACCCCCTACCCCTTTCTTTTTAATGCATGAAGATAACATGTTCTGTTCTAGACACCAGTTCTCATGGCTTGATCCTCAGGAGTTTTAAAGAGAAATAAAGATGTAAAAGATATGGCGCTTAGATGGAAGGCACCCAATAAATGCTTTCAAACTGAATGAACTAATAGTGTAAAAGCAGTAATGATTTTAACAGCTTCTACTGAGCTCCCTATAGAAATACAGAAGACCTTGCTAAGTGAAAAGCAATGCTAAGAAATACCTAATGTTCATGTTCCCCCTAAATTTCCTCCGGCTGTGAACTATGCACTTGCATTATCTTCCAAAAATGTTCTATAGAAGTATAACAAGTGTGTGACTTGACTAATAAAACACAGAAAGACATTTACATCCCACATGAGCCAAAGCACCAGAATTCAAGAGCAGAAGGCAATGGAAGGTCTGTGTATAAAAGCAAGCAGGCAAACCACCTCCAGCAAGACCTTCTCATCTCTCTAATTATTCTGGCCAGAAACTACCTCCATGCTTCATTGCCCACTTTTAAATTTCAATCTGAGAAGTGAGAATTTAAACAATTCCCATCAGGGCCAACTTAAGCTATGAGTAATGGAAACAAATCTTTTTCACCACCTCCCATCAGAAATTCTTTTCAAGGGCCCTTATAAACAGTGTCATTTTTTTTTTTTAAAGCCTTAAATACTTGATCACTTGCTTGAGACTAGACCAACCACAGCTTCATATCACAAGACCTGCTTTCGTGGGGGATGTGCTTCTTCTCAGAGATCTTCAGCCTGCAAGGCTGCCTCCTAAGACTGCACAGAACTCCCCCAGCCCCCCTCCCCCAGAGGCCCAGCACCAAAAATGCTTAAAGAAAAAAAACCTCTTTGGAAGACTCATCACCATGACCACGTTTTCAGCTTGTTCCCAACCAAAAGAAACAGCCAACCAAAAGAAACAGCCTGTTCCCAACCAAAAGAAACAGCCTGCAAAAATTTCTCTTCCTTTTCCAGTGAGAAATAACCCCACCTCACTTCAGCTGATGCATCCTCAGTTGCGGAAGGACATAATTCTGTTGGGTACAGATTTCTTGCAGATTCTGGCCCTACTTGAAATTCTAATTCACTGTGTCTTCTCTAAAGTTAGACATCCCTGTTCATCAGTGTGATGATATAAGATTACAAATATGGATCTAAATTGAGGGATCTCAAGGGAGAAACTCTCCCTGATGCTAAGACAGGCTTCTAATGTATTAATCATCAGCAAGTAACCCATGTCTGCTTTGACAGAGAGTAGGTCCGGCCCAAGGATATAGTTTAGCAGACAGATCAGATATGAGAATATATGTAGACACACCCTGATGAATAAAGAATATATGTTTACAATAAGGCTCTTTTAAAAGTCTACGCTGAATAAAAAATGTTTTTAATGTTTATACTTGCTAACTTTTAATCTCTTTAAACAATCTTGGCAAAACCTCTTTGAAAAATAGCATGAATAATCAAATTATGAATTACCCAAAAGCGAAGCCAACCATTAGTTGCCTCTCTCCCTTCCCAGTTACATTTTGCACAGAGCTCTGGGCCTGTGCTTGCCATGAGGTATTACTAGCTCACATGGCTGATTCTCTCCTTTTCCTCCATCTCTCCACAGACTAGAACTTCCTGGGGACCGAATTAAACCATAATTCATCTTTGTAATCTGAGGATCCAGCACCATGTCTCAATAAAACTTGCGGAAGGAATAAATAAATGGGTGAATGAACAAAAGGACAAATAAGGACTAAGTTAGCAGATTCTGAGTCACAAGCTCTTTGCTGGTCAGAAATGCCCAGATATGACAAAGCTGGACATTAACCGAAACACAGTTTGCCAGCTGAGAGGAAGGAATACAATTGCAGCAAGGTACCAACCCTTTTTGCCTTATTTTTATATAAAGCTTTGAAGTACACAAACCTATGTCAATATATGGCAAGGTGACAAAACAGCATTCCTCTTTTAATCAAGTAGTAGACCCACATTGGCAAATGCTGCATTTTCCTATCCCTTTTTTTTGAATCTCAGGTGAAAATAGGATAGAGCAGAGCAGCACTGCCCAATAGAAATAAAATGAGAGCCACTAATAAAATTTAAATTTTCTAGTAGACTCATTTAAAAAGTTAAAGGAAACCAGTGCAATTGATTTTTTTTTTTTAATTTGCATATGGGCAGGAGGCACCAGGGATCGAACTCCAGACCTCCAGCATGGAAGGTCGGTGCTCTGCCTGCTGAGCCACAGCAGCCACCCAGTGCAATTGATTTTAATACAATGCTTTATTTAACTCAATATATCCAAACTATTATCGCTTCAACATGTAATCAATGTAATTCTGATGCTATGAGAATGGCTAGAGATGTATCATTTCTTCTGTCACATCAAATCTTATCTTTGGAAAAATGCAGGGCAAAAATTCTTAGTGAAAAGAAAAACAAAGCAAGTTTTATCTCCATTTCACAACGAAAGAATTGAGGCGCAGGCAAGTTAGTCCTAATACTGTAACTAAAACCCAAGCTTTAGTGTGCCTTCGCTTCCAGGTCACATCTCTCTTTGAAATCAAAATTTTTAGTAGCAGGGGAAAACAGCCCATTTGAGAGTTAAGTAATGAAGAAAAAGAATCTCTCATTTTTATGTGTTTACTCAACTCCTACACAAAAGTCCAAACGGCTCGTTGGGGTGAGAAAGAGGTTAGGTCTCAAAAGGAAGTTATTTCCCTGACTTGAAAAGAAGTATTTGGTTCTCTTCCAAAGGCAGGAGAACCTTTTAAAAATAAATCAATTCCTCATTTTAAGAACAACCATGTAGAGCATGTATGTCAGATCAAATGCCACGTCTGAGAAAATGTCGCCACCAAAGCCAAGTACAGCAACAGAACCCCCCAAGCAGGATAAAATCTTACTGGAATTCATAAAAAACAGCTGTCTTCCTCTCTATTTTCACGAGTCTAACCTTACGTTTTGTTTCTTGTTTAAGTAAACACACAAAGCATTCGCTCTAACGGTCAGAAAACCAGATCCTTAAAAAACAAACAAACAAAATCTCTCTTCCTCTTAAACCCCTCACTTTTTTAGTGTGCATGCTCACGAGGTTTTACATGTTGAGAATGCACACCCCACTCTCTCTTTTATTCTCCACTGCCATCATCGTCATCACCACCACCTCAACCCCAACCTCCCACCTACTAAGAAAAGGAAAACAGCTCCAGAAAGTTCATCTAGCACTGCTCAGAGTCAAAAGATATGAGCTGACTTCTTTAATTTTCAAAATGATCTGTGGTGTTTGTGTAGGAAATCTGAAATTATCTGATGCACTGGAGGATAGAGCAAATGAGCAAATAGGCTGATATTCTTGGAAACCAGAGTTGACCCTGCTGAAGAAGAGAGACATAAATACACACTGGGGCAACACGGAGAGAAATGTGATTGTGGCTCTAGGTGGAGACTAATGTACTGTGTGTGGACCCGCGTGTGTTTATTTGTACATGTGAGTGCATGTCTATGCTTTTCCCAGCTCTGAAGGTGTGAGAAGCCAATGACAACCCATGAGCAAGGTGCACATTTAACATTCAGATCTTGGTCTCTGACTATAATTCCCTGTAAAAGGAACCAAATCTCCTTGGAGAAACAGCTGCTTCCAAAACTGGGACAGCGGAAGTAAAAAGATGCCTGAAACATCTTGTGTCAGAAAGTAAGGAAGTGCTGGAAGAAGAGGGGGGAAGCAGGAGCAACTCAAAAGGTCTCCTGCTGGCCAACTGCCATCATCAGAAAAAGTAATTATGATAATAGATTGAAAGAAAAAGGAAGAAATCAGAACCCAATCTTTTGGAAGAGGAAGAAGGAAAACTTCCTCTACAGGAAAGTGCCAACAAATAAACATAAAACAGAAGATGTTTAAAACTCACCATTTTGCAAACATGTATGTAACAGATCTTACTGGCAGGGATCACTGGGGAGTTTCGAGCCATTGGATGGAAATGTTGGAGAACAGGGTGTCCTCCAACAGGGGCAAGGCAATCCCCTTCCGATTACTTACTAATCCCAAAGGGAGAAGGAACTTTTACAACCACAAGACGTGGCAAAAGCCACCTTTTCGAAGCTTAGCATCAACAATTATGGCACAGACTGGCTATAAGCACCTCTTACAGTGTCCAGCGGGAAGGACACATGGCCACATAGTTTTCTTTTTTATTTTAATAAAGCTCTATTGAGATATAAGTTGCATACCTACACATACTGGACAAACTAAAGTACCCAATTCACTGATTTTCACCATCTCCACAGAATTGTGCAGCCATCACCCAAACCAATTTTAGAATATTTTCAGCACCTCAAAAAGAAACCCTGTATTCATTAGGAGTCACTCCCCATTTTCCCTCAACCTCTTGCCTCTGTTGCTCCTGCCCCGCCCCTACCCCAGCCCTAGGCAATCACCATCTCTTCTCTTTATCTCTAGATCTGCTTACTGTGGACATTTCATAGAAACAAAATTATGCAATACACAGCCCCTGTGTCGGACTTCTCTCCCTTAACATGATGTTTTCAAGTTTTATCATGTTTGAGCTTGTATCGGTACCACACTTTTTATTGCTGAATCACATCCCATTGTATGGATATACTATACTTTATATATCCATTCTTTAGGTGATGGACATTTGGGTCGTTTCCACTTTTTTCTTC
Source organism: Myrmecophaga tridactyla (assembly GCA_004026745.1). Classification (NCBI taxonomy): domain Eukaryota; kingdom Metazoa; phylum Chordata; class Mammalia; order Pilosa; family Myrmecophagidae; genus Myrmecophaga; species Myrmecophaga tridactyla. The sequence goes on along the minus strand of PVIY010020327.1, from coordinate 24,000 downwards.
TATTGTGATTAATCCTGCTGTAAACATTCATTTACAGGTTTCTGGGTGGATATTCGTTTTCAATTCTCTTGGGTATATATATTTACCTAGAGTGGAATTGCTGAGTCATATTGTAACTCTACATTTAACTGCTTGAGAAACTGCCAGACTATTTCCCAAAGTGGCTACACCATTTTAAATTCCCACCAGCAGGGTGTGAGGTGTGTGTTTTTGCCAAAATGTCAAAATCTAATTATTAGAAATCAAATTTGTTGTGGGACATTCTACATGACAACTCTCCTGTATCTTTCAAAAATGTCAATGTTATTAGAGCCCCCCCCAAAAAAGGTAGAGGAGATATTAGACTTTAGAGGAGACTAAAGAAAAATGATAACAAAATATAATGCAGCATGCTTGATAGTTCCTGGCTTTAAAAGACAAACAAAAAATCAAAACCTACAAAGGACATTTTTGGGGCACATGGAGACATTTGAATGTGGATCTTATTATGATAATATTATAGCTACAAAATAAACTTTCTTGGGTGTGAGAACAGTATTGTAGTTATGGGGGAGAATGGCCTTGTTCTGTGGAGATACATGTTCTAGGGTGACGCAATATCTGCAGCTTGCTTTTATTTCCATAAAGTGTGTGTGTGCATGCACACGTATGCAAATAGAGGAAGAGAGAGAAAACACAAATATCATAAAATATAAGAATGGGTCGAGAGTATATGTCTGAATTTCCAGGCTGCTAAGAAAAATACCATACAATAAAGGTTGGTCTGATAGGAATTTATTGGCTCAAGGTTCCAGAAGTGGGAAGACTTGTTTCCTCCGAGGGGTTCAGCATCATTCTGGCCACCCAGGAATCCTGGGGTTCCACTACAATGCTCTCCCCCTTCTCTTCCTATCTTATTGACTTCCTGCTTGCAGCTGTTCTTTGGGCCTTCTCCATAAAGCCTCTAGTAGCAGGATTAAGATGCATCCTAATTCAGTTGGCCACACCTTAACTAAAAATAACATCTTCTAAAGGCCCCACTTCCAATGGGCTCAGACCCACAGCAATGGATTCAGATTAAGAACATGTTTTTCTGGGGTACATAATTCAACCTACCATTACACGTGATGGCTCACTGTGTTATTTATTCTTTCTACTTTTTTTTTCTGATTTTGAAACTTTTCTTTTGCAACTTGAGGGGGAAATTTATTTGAAAAAGTCCAGTAAGAAATTCTTCAACCTACAGAATTAAAATTAAGGAGAAAGAGAGAAACTTTACAGATATGTCCTCAACTTTTCGAGTTTGAACATAAATAACTTCTGGCAAGCTGATGTTAAAAAATTCAGAACCTTGTTTAAAGTCTCATGTTTAGATCCATGCTGGGCTGACATGAAACAGAACCCAAACAAGATTCTTTTTTCCTCTCCTAACTTGCTTTGGATGCATGACAAACTCTTTAGACCTCAGTTAGCTAGACCAAGACCAGATCTGGGTTGACCTACAAAATATTTGAGGGTCCTTTGAGTTCTGAAATTTGACTCTAATCATACTTCTTGTAGGGTTTGAAGCTGTATATGCCCCCCTCAAAGTATGTTCTTTAAGTTTACCCATTCCTGTGAGTATAAACCCACTGTAAACAGGATCTTTTGATAAAGTTATTTCAGTTAAGCCATGGCTCAGGGTAGGTCTTAATAAGAGAACAAAATTCATAAAAAGAGAAAGAAAGCCAAAGAAGCAAGAAGCTGAAGGCAATGAAATCTGGAAGAGAAGGGAGAGACCAGCAGACAATGCCATGGGCCTCACCATGCGGCAGAGGAGTCAAGACTCACCAGCAGCCAGCCTTCAGGAAGAAAGCACCACTTCCATAATGGCTCAAAATCATAAGCTTATAAGCTGATAAGTTTCCACTGCTAAAAACCAACCCATTTTACGGTATCTGCTTTGAGAACCTTAGCAAACTAACACACTTCTTGAGTAGATTCAGAATCTTTGCCTTTCAAAATATTTTTATGAAGGCGACACTTTAGGGCTCTTTCTTCATAGAACTTTAGATGGAATGAGTGCTTTATTTTGATACTAACCATGAATCTTCATTCACATTTTAACAGATGAATCTGAACTTGGCAGGAACACCCCCATGCTCCTTTATGCCAAAGCACTCAGCCCTTAGGTAGATTCTATCACATATTGAGGATTTGTTCCCAGGCAATTGCCTCCGGGTGTCTCACAATGGAGCAGGCTGCCATCCCAACCCAAGATGCCCCTGAGACCACGAGGGAGGCAGAGACAGAATGTCCCCTTTGCTCTTTTGTTATCAGACTCCTAGTATATAATTAGGAGACCGCTCCCAGAGCAGATTTATAGGGAGTTAGGCTGGAAAGTGTCCACAGAGAGAAGTAGGGGAAGAGTGAGGCACAGCATGTTTCCTGGAGATGACTTGTGATTCTAAGATATCTGGTAAGTGATAAAGCAGTCTGGCCCTTGGGAAGAGGAGAGACAGGCTTTCAGAATTAGCTTAAGTGAAGATGGGGGACAAATTCTCTCCATAGTAGGGCTGCCCAATAGTGTTGAATCTCAGATCCCAAAACTACAGGTTCCTCAGAGCATTCAGAGATATTTCATCTCAAAAAAAAAAAAAGGTTAGTTTTAAAAATTTTCTAGTGCAGGAGGGAGTAGAGGTTTACAGAATCTTTGCAAGCTGATCATGATCTTATGAAATCAGAGTTCTCATTTTCTTTCATGGGTTTTGAGACAGGACCGCTATTCCCCCACCAGGATCTCAAACATCATCTAGCCCACATCATCACTTTACAAATGAGGAGCCGCATCGGTGGTAGGCCATGACATGCCCAATGTACCGAGCTGACTAGCCATGAGGTGCAATGCCAACTCCTGCTTTGCTCCCTGGAACAGACTGATTTTTAGATCCTAAGAGTGTCAGGGATGTGTCAAAATGTTCGTAAGACTGCACAGAAAAAAGAGGACACCCTTCTCCATCCATGTCCCATGCCCCCCTCTACTGAAGGATGTAATTTAAAGGGACTATTCCTCACTGAGACAGAGAGGGGGTACTTTTGGGGGGAACCTGAAAGATCTCATTTACATCCCTCTTCATTGTCCTCCTATGTCGTTTCCAGCTGAAGTAAACCAAACTTCTGAGCCAGGTCTGGAGGACGGAAGAGATTGGCAGTGGGGATGAGGGCACAGGAAGAGTTAAAACTTGTAACTGCACTTGAGTCACCATCAGGCAGAATCCCCAAGAGCTCTCAGGTCCTTTATTCATCGGGGGGGGGGGGGGGGCTGTCTTCTGGGCCTTGGTGCTCTCTCCTTCAAGTCCATTGGTGCTAGTTAGATTCAGGTGTCAACCTGGCCAGGTGAAGGTGCCTAGATCTATTGCTGTGGACATGAGCCAATGGCATGTGAACCTCATCTGTTGCTGATTACATCTGCAGTTGGCTAGGAGGCGTGCCTGCTGCAATGAATGATGTTTTGTTTAATTGGCTGGTGCTTAAATGAGAGACTCAACGTAGCACAGCCCAAGTAGCTCAGCAGACCTCATCTCAGCACACGCAGCTCAGTTCAGGCCTTTGGAGATGCAGAAAGAAGTCACCCCGGGTAAAGTTGTTGGAACCCAGAGGCCTGGAGAGAAGGCCAGCAGAGATCATCCTGTGCCTTCCCACATAAGAAAAGACTTCAGTGGAAAGTTAGTTGCCTTTCCTCTGAAGAACTAACAAAATAAATCCCCTTTTATTAAAAGCTAATCCATCTCTGGTGTGTTGCATTCCGGCAGTTAGCAAACTACAACACCATCCATTCCTGTTCCTGTCCTCTGTCCTCCGAAAGGCCCATGCCCAGGGCCACTGTGAGCTGCTGATCTGATTAAAGTAATTCACGTGGAGGTCTGGATAAAGAATGAATGAGTCTGAGGCTTACGTTTTCAGAGTGCAGTTAAGCCTTAAGGCCTCTAACTGGTCATGTGACAGATGCTCCCCAAAGGCAAAGGTAGACGAATGGATGATGTAAGGATGGTGTCTGTGTGTGCCTCCTGCCCGCTCCCTCCCGACAGCGACCCCTGAGTCACACACACACCTACCCACCCCCTCTGTCCACCTCACTTTGTCAAGTGTTCCCCGCCCATGTAAAACAGAAGCGCATCTATCTATTTATTTTGTATACATATGTACATAAAAATATTTCTGGAAGATAAATACACTGTTTAACAAAAATCTGCAATAACCTTAATAATACCCACTCCCTAAAATAAGTTAATAATGTAGATTTAAAGCAGCTATTAAAGAGAACGGGGGAGTTTTAGTCATTTGTTTCAAAGGCACCACTCATAACAAATTCTTCAATTGCCAATATTGTTTTTTTAATTAAAATGCAATGCTTAGATGACATTTTTTAAATGCAGAGAAGTAAAAAGAAGAAAACAAAAATGATTCTTGTACAATAACTCTACTGGGATATCCATGATGCACATTTTTAAAAAGTAAACCAGATATAACACTGGAAAAATCAAACATCTGAGCCTGGGACAAAATGAAACATTAACTGCCCCTCTCTACTGCCTCCTACAGGCCCACTTTCTCAAAGGTAATCATGGTTTATAGTTTGTTGTTACTCTTTCTTGAAAAAGTAATATATAAATATATTCAGGTATTTTTTCTTTTCGAAGGGATCTTACTATATTTACACACACAAACATTTCTTACTGCACCTCACGTTTCTCACTGATTGCATAGTTTGGTCCATAACAGTATCCAAAGCTCTCCATCACTCTATTTAAAATTAAAGCCTTTGAACACACTCTAGCTAAACTGAGTCCCATTTATACCACTGTCAGAATAGACTCTGCAGATTTTATTTCTCTTTCCTGACTCTTTGGCACTGGCCAGAAGGTCACTATCATGTTGTGGCTATTTCAATTTGCAAAACAAATTTGAAGTCATCTTTGGCTTGTTTACTTCTCTCTCCTAGGGAAATGAAAGAAAATAAAAAATATTCCCCATGCAACCATTTCAAATCCACTCACCAGAAAGCTCTTCATTCCTCAGACTTCATCCAGCAGATGTGCTAATCCTGACAGTTCTCTGTTTCTTTTAATTACAGGCCCCCCTTGTGTAAATATTGATAGAGATAACGCTGACCATTTCCTGAGCTAGTGTGATTCCAGCCGGGGAAAGGGGATTAACGAAAGTGGCCAGGAATAGAGATTTGGACGCAGACAACTCTCCATTCACTGCTTTAATAATCAAACCTTTAAATGAAAATGCAGGACTGCATGTGGCCTCATTTTACCCAAGATGAATAAGAGGTGGGCAGGGAACAAAATGGTTACCAACTCTGAGTTTCCGGCTCTGACATAACTGTGTGATGTTGGGGAAGTTACTTATCCCCCATGAACCTCAGCTTCTATATCTCAAAGGTGGGGATAACTGATAGACTCCACACTGAAGAAATGTCTAGGGTAAAATGATGCATTTTCAATAAAGCCAGTCCTTTAGTGCTTGACACAAAGTCACTCTGATTTTTGTGCCCAGTGGTATTTACAGACTCAGCTCTTAGGGAGTGCAAGATGTGCAGGAAGAGATACCCCGTTAGAGGTGCTCTGACACAGGTGACAAACAGATCTCACGCTTCTTCTGCACGTGCAGTCACTCTGCCTGGGGAGGCAAGTCGATTGGGTAATGCTTCTGGCCTCTGGTGCACTGAAGCCCACCTGGGGGTGAGGCCCGGAGCCTTCCAGAACTAATGATTACCTGACAAGACTGTCTATCCCATTCTGGCACTCAACAGCAAAAAGGTCACATGGCTCCTTTTAGCTTCATCACTAATGAACATGGTGTTTTTGTTGCCACGTTCCTTATTTCTTTGTGTTGTTTCCTAATTACTTTAGAACCTAGTTGTGAAGTATTATTTACTGAGTCTTTCTTCAAATTCGTGAACAAGCCATTCTTCCCCCCCTTTTTTTTTTGGCCCCGTGGGATCCCAAAACAGCTGTCTGATGACTCATCTTGAAAGAAGTCATTGCCACTGAACTTTCACAAAAAGAGAACATCTGCAGTTCACAGAGTGCTCTTCGAGAGCTTATCATGGCCATTTCCAAGCTTCCCACACAGGATTTAGAGCCCATGACCACTCAAGACTTTTATAATTTTCATAAAATGAAAAGGTGAGTCAAGGAATATTGCAACTAGAAAGCAATATATCCAACTTCCAAAAATTTCTTTGGAAAAAGAAATATATGTCCATGTAGAATCCCTATTGCTTTTTGCCCGATATTTCCCAAAGGCAAGGAGGCAAACTCAAAAAATTGTGGATATCACCCCTGGACAAGCTCTCAGATAGCTGTGGATTTATGATACCCTCATTTGGGTTTTTAATGTCATTTTGCAAACATTTATTGAACCCAAAGGGATGCAAAGATAAATAAGTCATTATTCCTAAGTTTAAAGAACTCTTAGAAGTGAAGAGATACATAAATAAAGAATTTTAATATACTATGGTGAATGAAAGATATTATAGGTTCTCTGGAATGAGTACCTAACACCAAGGAAGAGTGGAAGGAGGAGGTTGTGACAATGTTTTTCATGGAATTGGACGTCTTATTCAAGATGAATAAATGAACTTAGCTTTTTATAAGTGCCAGGGTAATAGGTGGCAGGACCCACCAGATGGAGAACACGAGGCATGAAATAGACAGGAAACTACCATCCACTAGGGAAGGGAGAGGAGACTAGACAGTTTGTCAGAGACAAGTTCATGAAGGACCAAACTGTGGCTTCAGGGTGACATACATTAGCATATAAAATGATCAAAGTCCTTTGCCCCAGAAATTTTTTTTTTTTTAACATAGGCAGGCACCAGGAATCGAACCCGGGTCCTCGGGCATGGCAGGCAAGCATTCTTACCTGCTGAGCCACCGTGGCCCGCCCTGCCCCAGAAATTTATTCTTCAATAGATAGGCTCTTGGCAAATTGGCCTGCATCCATGTCAGGAGCTGGAGATACAAGGGTATGTAAAAAGAAGACATGGTCGCTGGCCATGAAGGAGCCAAGGACCCAGGAGGATGAACAAGTCTTAACTAGACAAGGAGAGAGAGGAAGAGCAGAGAGAAGAACATGGGCAGAGGCCAGGGTTTGAAGGAGCATCCTGAATACTACAGACCAAAGAAAAGAGGCTACTGTGGCTGGGACCCAATGAGCAGGTAGCAAAACAAGGGGGGCAAGGTGGAGAGTTGCTGCTGCAAACATCCCAGTAAAATGCCAAAATTATGAGGCTACAACTTGAAAATTCTGATGCTGTTCACCTGGAATTCACACTGTTTCTGGAGATTTCTCCAATGTCACATTCGGAGAGAAAGATTCAGGCCAAGCCAGGCCCTCTGCTGGCCCTGGATGTTCACATGCTTTAATCTATCCAGACAACTGGCCTTGTTTTAAGGAAAGCCGTTGAAAACTCTATCCATCCATTTATGAGACAAGTTGTCACCATTGTAGAGTGGTTTATTTTTTCCGTCTGGCCAGAGATGACCTTAGTCACTGGCAGCAAAGACATGAGATGACATCCTTCCTATCCTCCAGGCAAGGTCAAATCCACCCTAAATTTGGGTATGAAGCCCCTTCTATCACAGCTTTGTTTCTTGCTTCCAGGCAGGTGGTATTTCTGCAGCACTCTGTTGGCATGTTAGGTGTTAACATGGATGGCTAATAGTGCCTCATGGTGATTTCCACCTAGAAAACCCAACCCACAGACATGGTAGTCGTTTCTTGAATAAATTAAGTGAATGGCATAAGATAAAATGAAAAGCTGAGTCCAAGAACAGGTAAAATGTGCAAACTACTCTAGAATCCTACAGCTTCAAGGATTGAATGATCTGTTTCCCTGGAAGAAGGGATCCCTGTTCCATGAGTGAAGACTTTCCAGGTCCCCAAGTCCTCAGTGACTCTGTTCCCAGGGCTCCTAGGGCTGTGCCCCTTGCCTCTCTTAGGGCTCATTCCAACTCTTCCTTGACTCTCTGACCCACTCAGCACATTAAGGACCCCACTCTATTCATCTTTGTTTCCTCAAACCCTCAATGGTGATAAAAAATATATATATAGCTACTTGTTGAAAGAACAAAATATATATAAGAACCCTAATTTAATCTTATTTAAAAGTGTGATAGTATAATCATCTTCATCTCTCTAAGGTTACTAATGTTTCCTTAGGCTGAATCCAGATCCCTATGCTCCAATTTAAATACTCTTTTTTTCCTCTCCAGGGAACATGCCGCCTTGCTGAGTATCTTAAAGGAGGCACTGTTCCATACTGATCATTCAAATTCCATTTGGACCTTTCTCAGGATCCCCTAAGTTCAGAGGGAATTGTGCAGGGAGGTGCAGGAACCCTGGCTCCACCATTCATCTCTTCTCGCCAGCCTCAGTATGCCTCTTTACCCACACCCCTCCTCCCTCTCCCTCTTCTTCTCACTGCCTTCCTGGGTCCCAGAATGAGTCACTTCTTTATTAGCTCTAGTTTCAGCTGTGTCTCTCCTTCCCTCCCCCTACTCCCATCAGCAGGTGAGACCTACTATTCTTGGAAGATGCTATGACGGGGTTTTTCCTCTTCACAATGACAAAACCCAGGCCCCTGCTTTTGGCAGCCTAGAGGGGAGTCCTGGGAGTCTTCAGGATAAGATGGGAGCCATAATGACTTTGTGAGATGTTAAGTGCTCAAAGATCTTGCCAAAGATTCTTTCTCAAGTCCTCTAACCTCTTCACACCCTCAATTTTAAAGGACTCAAACCACTTGAAATACACTGTATGAATTCTTCCTTATCTTCCTATCACTCTGGTCTGAGGTTTCTGAGGGGCCTTCTTGACCTTAGATGCTTGTTCTGATGTGGAGATGTCTGAGCACAGCAGGAGATGCAGATGTCAACATCCACAGAAGTGGGACCATTCATTCATCTACTCATTCAAAATTTAAGTAGTAAGAACCTGCTCTCAGGTGCACGGGTAATTCAGTGGTAGCATGCTTGCCTTACATGCGGGAGACCTGGGTTCGATTTCTGGACCATCCATCCCCCCTCACCTCCCCCCCCCCAAAAAAAAGATGAACCTGCTCTCTTCAAGGCACCATATTAGGCTAAGAAGATATAATCACAAGTAAAAGAAGACCCTTCATTAACCTCAGGGAGGGGTGGGGATGAATCTGCAAACAACACATTTGTGGAGCATGGATTTCTTCATTGCAAGTCATATTTACGTGTCTTTCCAGTTTTTATCCTGGTATATATATATTTTACCATATTTGTAAAGAATTCTTGGATTATATGAAGCAAAATAACCTATATCGTATATTAAAAGTTACGCTTTCAGGATACAGCAGAACATGACTTCTTGCTTCTGAGGTAGGTTAGCTATAGGATTAAATCTTTTGTAATATCATCAGGAACCAAAATTGACCTCAATTAAGGAAGGAAAGAAACACATTAGAGCTATGGTGATATGCTCCAACTGCTGAAGATGTAGACTCCAGGACAGGAATTTAATTTCACATTAACTGTTGTCCCATTCTAGTAAACCAAGAGCTAACTTGACCTTGGAAAGAAAGACCTTCTTTGTCTGGGATAATTACAAACATTGTGGAGGGCTCCACAAACAAACTAATCCAATACATGATGACGACAATGATAAAAAAAACACCTAAATGAAGCCTCCACACAACTCAACAGAGGAGATATTTCATATTAAACAAAGCAGAGATACAACGTAATGGGCAGGAGTTGTGGACTTGGATGGATGTTGGCCAACCACGATGGTATCCTTCATTTCCTATCACTCAACCACTCCTGCTGCCCTCAGTTTTGTTTTTTGTCTCTCCCATGGGCAGGCACTGGGAATCAAACCCAGGTCTCTGGCATGGTAGGCAAGGATTCTGCCTGCTGAGGGACCGTGGCCTGCCCATGCCCTCAGTTTAAAGGAAGGGAATGAACTCAAAGGAATCTAAAGTACAAGCAGAGTTTTCCAACCTCTTTGCAGCTAACTCCACCTTACATAAATATTGAAATGTTCAGAAGACTTGAGTCTTTTTTTTTAAAGAAAATTTAGAAAAATAGTCATCTTCCAACCCTCAATAAGTTGTACAACCACACACACACTGACAAACACCCTACTCACCTGAAAATACACAAGTTTAACCAATATAAGTGCCAAAATATTTTAAAATTTGATCAGGGAAAATATTACAATAATAACAATGTGAAAGCTATTTATATTACTTTTGATCATTCGTAATTAAATTTGACAGAATTTGATGTCAGAAATCAAGATAAAGTATGTGAGATAAAAAGTCTCAAAGCTCCCTGAAAATATTTTACTTTTTCCATTGGCAGGTCATTTTAAACTCTCCTGGCTACCAGTCAATGTGGCTTTTACTCTAAAGGTAGGTTTACTGGTAAAAACCTTTTAACAATGTGTTTCTGCTGGATTAGTTACTATCTTTTTAGCTGCTAAAACAAATGCCATACAATGGGCTGACTTAACAGGGATTTATTGGCTCACGGTTTTAGAGGCTAGAAGGTTTGCTTCCTCCTCAGGTCACAATCTTCTGGCTGGCTGGCAATCTTTGGGGTTCCTTGGCTTTTCTGTCACATGGCAATGCACATGGCAGCATCTTGTCCTTTCTATTCTGGGTTCTGCAGACTTCCAGCTTTTGCTCTATGGTCTTCTCTAGAAGGACCCCAGTAACAGTACTAAGACCCGTCCTATTTCAGGTGGCCACAACTTAAATTAAAAATAACATCTCCAAAAGGTCTTATTTACAATGGGTTCACACTCACGGGGGATAGATTAAGATTAAGAACACGTTTGGGGGTACTATAGTTACTATATCCCAGTGGCTCGCCCCTCCCCCAAAGCTCCCAATACAGAGAGGATATTTTCCAGAATATTTGACTTAAGGTAATATTGCAGAGCTCAAACCAGTTAATAAGAAAATCTGCCACTAAATTCAATATTATCAGATGAACACAGATTCCTTGGCATGGCTCCAAAACAAACCCACAGGGGAATTCACCTCTTGGTGCATGCTTACAGCGTCCATTAATTGGTATAGTAACTGGATGTTTAGAAAAGGCAATTTTGAGAGGAAAGCAATATTGACACACCTCTATTACGTCTCTCCCATAATAAAATGAGAGTACAGCTCTACTATGAGGAGAAAGTAAATTAAAAAGGATTTTGGATGTAATAAGAATATTATTAGCATCACCGAAGAGGATTCTAGCCTTTATTAAAAACATTTCAGTTAGGAAGGTGTTTCACAATGCATCTTTTTAATGTTAGGTTAACCATAGATTTAGTAGAATTATTTGCAATTTAAAAGACTAAGGACAAATATCTCATACATATTGATGGATGGATAGACAGATGTTCAAATAGATGGATGGTCATGCTAGTTTCTGGATTTTTGTAATTTTGTGGAATTTTCCCTTTCCATCAAATTTTTCACACTTTTCTTTGGATGTGGTGGGTTCATATCTGGCTATTAAGTGGGGGAAGAAATGAACAGCTCAATGGTCAAATCATCTCATTATATCAGTGACCCCAAACTTTCCTCATCTCCCGACCCAGGATAAAAGGGTGGTGGTGGTCAGGTTTAGTTGTGATGGCAACTAAGGAGAAACAAATTCTTTCTATTCCATTCCCTCTCATTTTTCAAATTTCTACATTCTAAGCTCTGATTATTGCAATTTTCACACTAAAATAAGCACTGATTAATCAGAGAAATAAGGGATAACTAGAACAACTTCGGCCTAAGATTTTGGTGGAGTACTGTGTTGCGTTGTTGTTGAAACACCAACTAGAACTCTAAGTTCTTAGCAAGGGGAAAAATGTACCACACAATTTTTAATAACCAACAGAACATGGGAAGAAGGGTCCTGAATTTAACATCTGCTAGAGAGCCAAGAACTCTGTGCTAAAGCCAAAGCCTGAACCTCACTGTTCTGAAAGTTTCCTACAGAATCTGATTTTTCAGATTGGATGAGGAAGTGGGACAAAATACATTCAAACAGATGTTTTAAAAATTAGAAAATAAGAGTGCCTTAAAATACTTCAAGTCCTGAGAAACTCTTCTATCAAAAGTGACATTAATTGACCTTTTCCACTTTTCTGTACTAACTTCTTCATGTCTTTGACCAACTCTCCTGATTTCTGAAAATCAAAAGTTAAACTGGAAGAATTATCTATAAATAGATATGAGACATTAAGGCTCTTTTTGTGTTTTTTTTAAAAAGAAACATTCTCAATGTAAAGGATTTTCACACAGAAAACTACAAATTATCATGGAAAGAAATTAAAGAAAACAAGTAAATGGAAAGATATTCCATACTCATCCATGGATTGGAACAATTGATACAGTTAAGATGTCAAGTCTACCCACAGTGACTTACAGATTTAATGCAACCCAGTCAAAATTCCCACAGATTTCTTCATGGTATGGAAAAGCTAATCATCAAACTCATATGGAAGGGCAAGGAACCATGAATAGTCAAAAACATCTTGAGGTAAAAAAAGAACAGTGGAGGACTCATATTTCTCAATCAGAAAAGTTATTATGAAGCTACGGTAATGGCAACAGTGTGGTACTGGCACAAGGACTGACATATAGACTAATGCAATAGAATTAAGAGCGCAGAAATAAACTCGCGCATCTACAGCCAAGTGACTTTTTGAGGAGAGTGCCAAGTTTATTCAGTGGGAAAGAACAGTCTCTTCAACAATGTGCTGGGAAAACTGAATATTCACGTTGTGATGGTTTGAAGCTATTATGTACCCCAGAAAAGCCATGCCCTTTAATCCTCATTCAATATTGCTGGATGGGATCTTTCTCATTGTTTCCCTGGAAATGTGACCCATCCAATTATGGGTGGTAATGTTTGATTAGATGGTTTCCAAGGAGATGTATCTCCACCCATTCAAGGTGGGGTTGCTTACTGGAATCTTTTAAGAGGGACCATTTTGGAAAAAGCTGTAGAGCCACCAGACCCAACAGAGCCCACACACCCAGAGACCTCTGGAACAGAAGGAAAATGCCCCTGGAGAAGCCTTGTGAAATGAGGTGAGAAAGCTAGCAGACACCAAGTGCTCTCCAAGCTGAGAGAGAAATCCCAAACTTCATTGGCCCTTTCTTTGAAGTTCGGGTATTTTTTTCTGAATGCCTTAATTTGGACATTTTCATGGCCTTAGAACTGTAAACTTGCAACTTAATAAATTCTCTTTTTAAAAGCCATTCCATTTCTGGTATATTGCAATTCCAACAGCTTCAGCAAACTAAAACCCAGATGCAAAAGAACGAAAGTAGACATTTACCTCACACCATGTAGAAAAATTAAATCAAAATAGAGGAATGACTTAAATATAAGAGCTAAAACTACAAAACTCTTTAGAAGAAGACATAGGGAAATATCTTCAGGACCTTGCGGTAGGTAATGGTTTCTTAGACTTTATACTCAAAGCACAAGCAACAAAAGAAAAAAAAATAGATACATTGGATGTCATCCAAATTAAACACTATTGTAAAAGGGCATTACAAAAAAAGTGAAAAGATAACCTAGAGAATGGGATAAAATATTTGGAAGCCATATATCTGATAAAGGTTTAATATACCGTATATATAAAGAACTCCTATAACTCAATAACAAAAAGAGAAACCACCCAATTACAAAAATGGTCAAGGATTTGAATGGACATCTCCCCTAAGAAGATATAAAAATGGCCAATAAGCACATGAAAAGATGTTCACTCTCATGAGGCACTAGGGAAATACAAATCAAAACCACCAAGAGATACATTTCACATCCACTAGAATGGCTACTATTAGAAAAACGGAAAAATAAGTGCTGGTGAGGATGTAGAGAAATAGGAGCCTTAGTCCATTGATGGTGGGAATGTAAAACGGTGCAGCTGCTGTGGCAAACAGCCTGGTGGTTCCTCAAAAGTTAAGCATAGAACTACCATATGGTTCAGCAATCCCCCTTCTAGGTACATGTCCAAAATAATTAAAGGCAGGGACTTGCACAGATGCTTGTATGCCAATGTTCATAGCAGCATTATACGCAGTAGCCCAAAAGCAACCCATCAGCAAATGATGGATTAAGAAAACATGGTATATACATACAATAAAATGTTATTCAGTCCTACAAAGGAATAAAGTTCTGATACATGCAACAACATGGACAAACCTTGAAAACATGGTACTAAGTGAAATTAGCCAGACATAAAAGGACATATACTGTATGATTCCACTTACATGAAATAGCCAAAATACACAAATTCATAGAGAAAGAAAGTATCTGTAGACTGTAGGAGGAGGGAGGAAGGGGAGTTAATGCATATTGGGTATAGGGTTTTTGTTTGGGGTGATGGGAAAGTTCTGGTAATGGATGGTGGATAGGACTCATCTCACTGAATGGTATGTTTGGAAGTGGCTGAGATGGAAAGTTCACATTAAGAATATGTTTCTACAAGTAAAAACTTGTAGACAGAGACTAAAGAGACAAAAACTAAATGCAGCACATGCTCCTAGACCAGATCTAATAATGGAGGGAGAAAAAAGGCCCAAAAGTACATTATTGGAACATATGAAAACAAGATAGACTGAAAACTTTATATTAGTGTTAAATTTCCTGAACTTGATAACTTTACTGAAGGTGGGTACATAAGTGAATTTCCTCATTCTTAGGAAAAGTACATGGAAGTATGAAATGTTCAAGGAGCATGAGGTATACAACCTTCTTTCAAATGTTTAGAAAATAGATGAAAAGATAGTGAGATAGAGAAAAAGAGAGAAAATGATACGGCAAATGTAGCAAAGTGTTAAAAGTTGGTTGATCTGGGTATCTGGGTGGGGGAGTATGTTGGAATTCTCTGTATGGGTTTTATATTATTTTTTCAACTGTCATATAAGCTTGAAATTATTTCACAATAAAAGTTTTATTTTTTAAAAAGCACTCCCTTTGTGATCCTGTCCCATCAATATTAGACTTTCTTATTTAAAGTTAGAGAGTTGATGCTGAAGTTTTACACCTGATGAACTGCCATCTTAAAAAAAAATGTCAATGATGAGTCAAAATATGTAGCTATTTAGCTTCCTCATGTAATGTCTCTACTCACAAAATAGAATTATAAGATTTTTTATTATAAACAGACCTACGCTTGGGTACATTATCAACATAACCTGCATCCTGATTTTTTTCTTCACCAATTAAAAATGATAATTTTTCCATGGAGCAACAGTAGGAAAGGAGGAAGAGAGGTGCCACTGATGTGTCCTCGAGAGGATGAGATGCAGCGCCTTTCTCTGCCCTCTTCCATTACTGGAAGCCCCTCAGAGCCTGCTGCCGCACTAGACTGGCGAGATTCAAAAGGAACCAAAAGGGCAGTGCAGTGGTGGCTCAGTGGCAGAATTCTCGTCTGCCATGCCAGAGACCCAGGTTCGATTCCAGGAACCTGTCCATGCAAAAAATAATAATTATAAATAAAAACACAAGGAACCAAAGGCAGAAGCTGCCCTTGATTCAAAGCTGCCACCTGGAGCTGCTGTCAAGGCCACCCTCATCTAATCTAACCACACGAGCCCTGCATGGCTGAACAAAACAAACATCCTCCATGCTGGCCACTCAATTTACCTTTGGGTGGAGAATAATTAGGTCATCCAGCAGAAAGATTGCCTGAAAACTCCTGCTGGTATGGAAATGATTGCTTGGAATCATTTTGGAAAGGTCAGTAGGAAAGCAGTATCCAAAATGAACACCTCCAAATAAAGGGCAGATACATCTATCAGTGATTCTCAACCTTGGTTGCACAATCAAAATCACCCCAGGAAGTTAAAAAAAAAAATCACCCCCAAATGCTCCAGCTGCATTCCAGGCATCTTAATTTGCAATCTCTGGGGCTGGTACCACTGGACAACCCCATAAAAGCTCACTGGGGGTGGGGGTTGGGGAATCTCCCCAGGGGATTCCAATGTACAGCCAGGGATGTGTCTTTGTTTTAGACTTTCTATTGACCGATAAACTCTGCAGTCAGCAGAGGAGCAACTCCAAGGGTCTGAAGCCCAAGATCCTGGAGGAACTGATGACAAAGGCATCCATTTACTCAAATACAGGACCTGCAAATCCTCAAACAGAAGGAGCAGAAACCCTGAGAGCCAGTTTGATTCAGGACATTCAGGAAAAAAGATTCAGTTGTGGTCGGCTGGATGGCCATGTTCACAGACTCAACCGAGACTGAATTCAGCAACAATTTCTATTCAGAAGGAAAATTCAAACCTCAGACTGCTAGGATTGTAGTCTAAATTATGTCCTTGGAGTGGAATAGCAGCAAAATAATCCTCTTACTGTTTATCTCTCCTTTTCCTTTTTGTTGTTTGGCTTTAAAGATGAGCCCTTATAATTCAATTTGGCTAAGTTGCATGTCGTATGATGTGACCTCAGTGTAGTTAAGAATTCCTGAAAGTAGGAGGGCAGGGAAAGAGCTGGGGTCAGCTGCTGAGAGAGCTAGTTAATCACCTTCTCTTTTCTAGAAATCACAGGCTTTGGAGAAGCCAGGCAACCCTGTTCTTTGCCTTTGGGAAATTCTGTATTTAAATCTTCCAAGCAGATTCTGCAGATCCACTAAGGGGATCAAAAAGATTTCCCTCATTGTAGGACAAGACTAGAATTATAATGTCCCAAGTTCCAGACATTGCAAACGGCAAAAAAAAATATAAAGCTCTGCTGGCTTCAGTGGGCTCATCACCAGTAAACATGAGTTATAAGCTAGCTCAGACTTAGGAGCTTTGCTACTGAGCAAATGCCTTTGTAATATTTATCTGAAAAGTCATAAATTCTAATGTGCACTCATAACGCACGCCTGTAAGACATTCATAAAAATTAAGGCTTATCAACAGAGTGAGCAAATATGTATGAATCATTTCTCTAAGAAAAAAAAAAGCAGGCAAACTATGAGAAATAATCTCAGGGCTACATCTTAACTGAAAAAACATGTTGGTTAAAACCCAGATGCTGGAGTAAATTTCTGATAAATTTCATTTAATAAGCTGCCTTTTAGCTAATAGGCAAAGATTTTCAATCACCTCACTGAACAATACTCTCGCTAAAATTTAAAATAAATCCCTCAAAAGTCATTTTTAATTCCCTTCTACATACTTTTAAAGTGTTTCCAGCTTTGAAAGAAACAGATAATGGAAATAAATTCTCAGCAATAAGAAATGAGAGAAGGATTGTACTATTATGAAAATAAAAGCTATTAAGGTTTTTCTCTCCTCCCTTTCTTAACTATTCAATTTTTTTAAGTTATGCCATACTTTGTAAAGAAGTTAACATATATCTTGCTTCTTATACTAATCACTTAATATTACTACTGGAACACTAATCGTTTTTGAGCATACACAGAACACACTCCTAAATACAGCACCTTGTCACAGTTTTGTGTTTGGAATCAGAACTAGGACATGGAGAAAATTATTTGGAAAACAACAGAAAAGGAATGGATGAATGTGAGCTAAACAAGTAGAGGCAATAATGAGTCCATTTTTGGTTTTGAACTTGTCCCAGTAATAACCTTATATTTCTCCAGTGACTTTTCATTTATGAAGCACTTCCTTTTGCACACATTGGCTTATGAAGGAGACAGAGCCTATGTCATCTGAATTTAGTGGAGGGGGATATGGAAGACCTGAGAGATGACCCAGCATTCCCCAGGCCCAATAGCTGGCAAACTACGGCCCTTGGGCCAAATGCCCTCGCAGGCTGGTTTTGTGCAGCCCATATAAATGGCTTTAACATTTTGTAAATAAAGTTTACAAACCAAACCATGCTCACTAGCTCACGTGACATCTATGGCTGCTTATGTGCTACAGTGGCAGAGCTGAGCAGTTGCAATGGAGACTGCGTGGCCCAGAAAGCCTAAAATATTTCCTCTTTGGCCCGTTACAGAATAGTTCCCCAACTTCTGCCCTAAACCCACAGGGGAGCTATGAGCACAGCCCAAATGTTTGGGAAACAGTCCAGAGTTCTTTCCACTCAATCTTCTGCCTCTCCATAAGCCGTTTCAGAATGTGGTTCATTCCAGGCATATGTTTGGGGGATGAGAGGAATTTATTGAGCATGATTCCAAGTGCTTGACGTAGAAAGAAAGAATGCACTGAGACAGGAGACAGGTACAGGAAATGACAAAGCCAAGTAGACATGGCCTTTTGTAGAAGAATGAAGATCAAAAGAAAAGGGCAAAGTGGTAGGATGTCAAACCCCATAAACCCTTTTTGCTTAAAATATAAATTCAGAGTACCTCTAGAAGATCTTGAGGTTGAAAAAAAAAAAATAAGAAGCCTTGATTGCTAAACTGACTGGGTTTTACAAACACATGCTGCAAAGTCAAGCAGAGCTGACTTACACTTGAGCCTTTTCTTCCTAAGAGATCTATTTACAAATAAATCTTTCACCTATGAATTCCAAGCCTCTCCTAGTCACTCCACCATAACCGATAAACAAAATATGTTTTATAACAGAGGAGGAGAGAGGAACTAAAATCGTGACAAGGGCATTGTTCCCATACCTCATCTCATGAAATAACCCTAAGTCCCTGTAGAAGACCTAAATCCAAAAATACATTGTATAAGGCAACTCAAAAAGTAGTTGTATGCTTTCAGAAAGGATGTAATGCATGTAGTCAAAACCAACACACAAAGGAATCATCACCATCATTTCTAGAATCTTCCAATGGTTCGATATGACATCAGCCAGACTGCAGGGACCTCACCCCAGAAACTTTTCAGCATAACACTTCCCCCATGCATCCCCTTTTATTTTTTTCAGCATAACGGTACTGGAGGCTGAGACTGCAGATAAGACATATTCCTTCACTTCCTCAAGACCGAGAGGAAACAGCAGTAAAGACATTTCTGTTCTACACAGAAATGCAAGTGTAAGTCTACGATTCTATACTATGTAATCTAGCATCTGAATAAGAAAAAATCAAAATTGTTCAACTGCTTTGAAACTCCTTATACTTCATATGCATAAAATATACATTCGCACAGTTGCCACAAGTTCATGATGAGGTTGTCTTTGGGGTCCACACTAAAGTCCATGCAATTCTGGCATTTTTCTAACTAAATCATTTTTTAATAGATCCCTGAGGGACCCATTGTCCATAAAATTTCTCTATCATTATATCATGTTCTAGTGGGATCAATTACTTTAAGCATACTTTCTTTCTAATCTAGATCCTTAAGAAAGTCAGACAGTATTTTCCCGTGGATTTGCATTCCAACATACCACATCAAATTTTATGCCTCTTTCTAGCTCATTATTTTCCAATGGTCTTAAATAGATTTGTATTTTAAATAATTGGTGGTTGGTGGCGATAGGTAAGCAAATTCTGGTTTGACACCATCATTTTATGAGTATGCTGCTAGTCGGGACATGAGCCCTGCTTTCACAAACTATCCCTTAGTCCCTGAGAAGGGCTCACTCCCAAAATAAGCAAACAAAACCAACTGATCACTCTGACTAGTGTGTAGGGCATTTATGAAAATAGTTTCTAAGATCAAGAATTCCGGAAAAGCTGGTCATTGTAACCCCAAACTGCCATTGCTTCAATTAAGAAATTAACTCAATATCTTCCTTTTCTCTACATCTGAAATCAGCAACAGGAATAACTGCCCAAACTTCTGAATCCCTGCACACTTGATAATGTCAAGCTGATCACCGTGGTGGAAGTCCTGCAGAGATAGGAACACGAGGACCAACTAAATTTATCAGAGCAAGGCTGGAAAACGCTCTTTTCACATGCCTCTGGAGTCTGAGCTCAAGAGCTCCTTTTGGCATCTTACCAACATGCTCAGGAACTCATTCTCTTTAAAGTAGTGTGCTAACCGAAGTGAAGAGGCATGCATTCACAAACAGGGCAAACATCCTCGAAGCACTTTACCTTATTCTGTTCACACACGTATAGTATCCTTAAGTTGTCCATGGCTCTGATCATGGCTTGCATGGCAGTGAATATGTTTTGGTAAACCAGCTTCGTGAACCCCTTTCTGTCTTCATCGCTGTAACCACACCCATGGATAATTCTCATTTGCTTGATAAAGGTGCTTTTCCCACTTTCACCGGTACCTGTGCAGTGAACAAGTGAAAAAACTCAATCAGCAGACTTCAAAACAAAAGGAGAGAAAGGAAAGGTCTCCTGCCCGTGTTGACTCCAAAGTGCAGTGAATACGTTAATAGCATAGACTTGAAAAGCGCCTCTCAAATACTTCCACAGTTTCAGGCTGCATAATTGTATCATCTGCAGACCCAGGCTAGAGAGGTTCTTGCCTGGATCCCTGCACTTTACAAGGCCTGGAATGTCACACACGTACACAACGATGTAGTATTAATGGGCACATGAGCCTCTCTACCTCTTAGGGTGAGCTTAAACATCAGCTCTTGTGATTGACACTGTTTGGGCTATAGGGAAATACTTCCCCACATCCCTTGCCCTCAATCTTTGAAGCAATAGGCAACTGTGCTTAGAAGCCCTTTGTATTCGAGGGTTTGGCTACTGCCTAGTATCAGAATACAGGGAGGATTGAAGCAGCAGAAATGCTTTGATAAAAGAAGACTAATTTGTGAATTCCTCTCTTTCAGACAGATGAACACAACTGATCCTTCCACAGTGAAGCAGTGCTTCCCAGTTGTGCTATTTTTTTTTTTTTTTTTTGCTTCTTTTCACATTTCAGTTTGTAGTTCAGGAGGAACTCAAAACTCACAACACTTGCACATGGCAGCTGAGGAATCTCATTTTACAATCTAAAACCATTCATATTGCTCTTACATTTGTCTATCTGTAGGTCTAGACATAACATGAGTGAAATATGATACCAACAGTTTTCATCAATGCTAAATCTAGATGTTGCCTTAGAAGACATTAGAAATTGCAATATAAATGAAAAGGATTTATACGATGGGATTAAAACATCTTCTAAAACTCTCTGAGATAAAGATTTATCACATCAGATTCCATTACCAGCCTTGGATCACAGTATGTTATATTCATAGCTTATTTCCAACGTATTGCTTTAAGAATTTTTATTAACAGTTCAGGTTGTTATGCTCTCAGCAGAACAATGCTTCTTCAATTTAATGTTAATGAAAAATTAATGAAAAAGATGACTAAAGAAAAGTTCTATACTTTAAATGGGTGAATTGTACAATATGCCAATTATATCTTAAAGTCTTTCTTTTTGAAAACTGAAAAATAAGCTTTATTGCTAGAACAAATCAGTACTGACACATGAAGGAAGCTGTAAATTCCCTTTCAAGTTTCAGAAAATGTTTTACAGATTATTCATTCATCTGATTCTCACAGTGCCATATTTTCCAGATGTATGTGGCTGTGGAACATTTTAGATAAATAATATTTTAAAGACAGAGTTATAAAACAATAAGTAATAGAGTCAAAATGCTGCAAAGAGCTATTTTCATGATAGATCTGTAAAGGACCTGGTGACAACTGAACTTATTTCCCATCACTTGAACCCTCTAAATTTCAAAGACTTTGAAACCTATTTGCTCCTTCCTCACCACAGACCAAAGTCCTTTCATAAAATATTAGTCCATACTTAATACTAAAAATTCTTGTTCCTCCAAAAATCTGAATAATAATGACAGGAAGTATAAAGAATAAGATTTTGGCAATATTTTACTTTCTTATTTCAACAGCCAATCATTTCAACTTTGAAGTTAAATCTGTCCTCTCACCTTGGAAAAGTTCAACAGACACATGCTATTTTATTTTACCCATATCTGAGTACCAAATCAAGATGGGATAAAAAGAAAGACCGAAAAACAACCTGTGGCAAATGGAATTGCGTACTCTAGTTTGGACATGTTCATGTTCCTGGTCTGAGTCTCCACTGCAGTACGTGTGCACCCATTGTAAGGGAGAGCACTTCAAGGTGTTAGAGTGTGGTCCAGCTGAACCGAGTCTGGCATTAGGCTGGGTTACTGGAGTCCTTTAGAAGGAAAGTCTGACTGAAAGAGAAGCCACAGAGAACCAACAGAAACCGGATGTTCTAGTTTGCTAGCTGCTGGAATGCAACACACCAGAGACAGATTGGCTTTTAATAAAAGGGGATTTATTTTGTTAGTTCTTCAGAGGAAAGGCAGCTAACTTTCAACTGAGGTACTCTCTTACGTGGGAAGGCACAGAATGGTCTCTGCGGGCCTTCTCTCCAGGCCTCTGGGTTCCAACAACTTTCCCCAGGGTGATTTCTTTCTGCATCTCCAAAGGCCTGGGCTAGAGCTGCTAGTGCTGAGATGAGGTATGCTGAGCTGCTTGGGCTGTGCTACTTTGCGCTCTCTCATTTAAGCACCAGCCAGTTGAGTCAAACGTCATTCATTGCAGCAGGCACACCTCCTATCCGACTGCAGATGTAATCAGCAACAGATGAGGTTCACGTACCATTGGCTCATGTCCACAGCAACAGAACTAGGCAGGTTCACCTGGCCAAGCTGACACCTGAATCTAACTAACACACAGGGAGTCGGTGGAATGCAGAAGAGAAAGGAGAAGACACCACCATGGCATCGCCATATGAGAGACGATCGAACATCACTGACAGCCAGCCCTAGAATGCCACGATCTTAAAGGTGAAGGCATCTCCTGGCTGGCATCTCTATTTTGGACTTCTCCTAGCCTCAAAATCATGAGCCAATGAATTCCTATTGTGTGTTTAGCCCAAGCCATTGTGTGGTATTTGTTTTAGCAGCTAGGAAACTAAAACACAAACCCAACTCCAGAAACTGTTTGCCATTTACACTGCCTAGATTCAGTTCTGTCCTCTCCCACTTGTGCCCAAACGCTGCCTCTTAAGAGGTATGTGACAATATGACCTGTGCGATATGACAATGGATTTATTCCCTTTAAAATAAATTATCCCTCCCTTTGCCCAAACTAGCTCCATCTTTCTTAAAGATCTCCTTATAAATTTTCCTAATTCCATAAATAAACTTAGTGCTTTAAGGAGGTGAATATTTCCTATGCTTCAGAGTCACAAACACTGTCAGTGTGGTTACAAATATCTCATCTTAGTCCCTCAGCATTACTATTAAATTTTTTTAACTTTATTTATTCTGTAATATAACATATACACAAAGCAAAGAAAGGAAAAAGCAATAGTTTTCAAAGCACTCTTAAACAAGTGATTATAGGAGAGATCCCAGAGTTTGTCACAGGCTACCATGTGTTCTTTTTTTAAAAGAAAGAAAAGTTGTCTAACTCCGCCTTTCTGTCAAAAGAACACACAATATGTGGAAATCTTAATTAGAACATAATTAATGGTTTTTCTATAAGGGAGGCTGTGGTAGTTCGATTCAGTTGTCAACTTGGCCAGGTGAAGGCACCTAGTTCTGTTGCTGTGAACATAAGCCAATGGTACATGAACCTCATCTGTTGCTAATTACACCTGCAGTCTGCTAGGAGGCGTGCCTGCTGCAATGAACAACGTTTTACTTAATTGGCTGGTGCTTAAATGAGAGAGTGAAATGTAGCACAGCCCAAGCAGCTCGGCATTCCTCATCTCAGCACTCGCAGCTCAGCCCAGGCACTTGGAGATGCAGAAAGAAGTCACCCCAGGGAAAGTTGTTGGAACCCAGAGGCCTGGAGAGAAGACCAGCAGAGACCATCCTGTGCCTTCCACGTAAGAAAGAACCTCAGTTGAAGGTTAGCTGCCTTTCCTCTGAAGAACTAACAAAATAAATCCCCTTTTATTAAAAGTCAATCTCTCTCTGGTGTGTTGCATTCCGGCAGCTAGAAAACTAGAACACAGACCATGCACTCAGATGGGACGGGGGGAAGTACAGGCCAGAAGGTCTTTCACTCCTGGGCTCAACACTAAAAACACAGAGGTGGGAAAGAAAGAAAATTGCAAATTTCAGTTCTAGATTCTATTCCACATATAAATAAGGGAAAGGGCTCTCCTCA